>PVKS010023942.1:0-19506 GCA_004027875.1 Aplodontia rufa | reverse complement strand
TTGTTCAAATATCTTACCCAGGATCTTGCAACTGTATCTCATAAATATTAGCATAGTGCATTTTTGTTCTATGGAGCTAATCCATGAGTTTGTCTACCTTACTCCCAAGCCTGGGTTTAGGTCCAGCCTCCACAAATGAGGGAAAACATTCGGCCCTTGACTCTCTGGGTTTAGCTAACTTCATTCAGCATGATTTCTTCCACTGCCATCCATTTGCCTTCAATGGATGCAATATTATTGTTTTGAACAGCTGAGTAGAACCCCGTTGTATATACCAGAGCTTTTGGATCCATTCATCCAGTGAAGGGCATCTGGGTTGGTTCCATGATTTAGCTATTATAAACTGAGAGCTGCTAAAAACATTGACATAGCTGTGTAGTGCACCGATTCCAGCTCTTTGGGGAAAATACCCAGGAGTGGGATTGCTGGATGCTAAGGTGGTTCCAACCCTGATTTTTTGAGGAGTCTCCACACTGCTTTCCAGAGTGGCTGTACCAGTCTTCAGTCCCACCCAAAGTATGTTAGTGCTCCTTTCTCCCCACAGCCCCTCCAGCATCTATTATTGTTCATATTCATTTTTGCCACTCTGATTGGAGTGAGGTGGAATCTCAGTGAAGTTTTGATTTGCATTTCTGATCGCTAGTGATGTAGAACATTTTCTCATATATGTATTGGCTTTCTGGACTTCCTCTGTTGAGAAGTTTGTTCAGTTCCCTAGCCCATGTATTGATTGGATTATTTGTGGTTTTGGTGTTCAGTTTTTTTTAGTTCTTTGTATATTGACCCACTCCAGCTGGTCATGTGAGCCACCAAGACTCAAAAGGGGAAGCGAGTTGGGCTCCCCTTCACTTTTTCAACCTGAATCCCTCTGGGTAAAATATTCTTTGTGTCTGTTTCAATCTCGCTCTACTAGGTACACCTTAGGTCACGTGGCAGGCACTGCCAGATCTCCCAGTTTCCACGGCAACTGCAATGTGGCCCCCTCAGCATGGCTGCTGCCTCAGCTCTCCACGGCCAGTCGGGAAACACCGAGCTCCTGGCATGCACCAGTGTAGCCTCTGAATCAGCGAAGGCTGGCTGCCTTTCTGATCTCAGGACTTGCACAGTGCTAAATGTGACCTTCTTGCTTCTCTGCACTCTTCCTCTGTGCCAAGCCAGTGCTGCTGCTGCGGCTCCTGCACCCAGCCTGGCTCCAAGGTAGTCTTTCTTCTTTGGTTAATGTACTCAAATACCTGAGTCTCTGAGACACTTTGTCCAATACAGGGCTTTAGAGAAATCTTTTACCCCCCTCAGAGAAGCAGTACTCTTGCTGCTTGAATTCTGCATCACGGGGCACCTAGGAATGCAGGCTCCTCCTGTCCCCAGTGTTGAATCCTTGCAAGTTATTTTTTATTTGGATGATTAGGGGAGCAAGCTCAGTAGGAAACATGAAGTAGGTGCTTTGGGACTCAGGTAGCTCGGCTTCTTTGATTTTATGTGCTACCATCCTGGTTTCTAGAGATGACCAAGGGAAACTCAGAGCTGAGCTCCAAGAGGCTCAGCCAACGACGGTAGCCAGGCACCAGGCAGTTTGTAACCCTTTGGAACACAGGTTATTACTTTATATAAACATCCCGCAAGGACCGTGCATTAAAGGCTTGGTCCAAACAGCTGATGGCTGTTTGGAGTTGGTAAAAAGTGGGATGTGGGCCTACTGGAGGAAGCTTGTAACTGAGGGGATGAGTTTGAAGGATTTACGTTGTCCCTGACCCCTTTCTTGAGTTCTTTCTATCTCTCTGCCTCCTCTTTATTCCACCACATGCTCTCAGCTAAGTTCTGCCTTGCCTCAGGCCCAAAGCCAACTGACGTGGACTGGAACCTCTGAAACCATGAAGAACAGCTTTTTCCTCATGTTTCTTCCCTCGGGTATTTCGTCACAGCACTGACTGCCTCTCTTCAAACACCTCCTCTTCTTTGTTTCCCAGTCCTTCTATAGGAATCTTTGCATCATGGAATCCCAACGGAAGCAGAGGCTAAGATCGCTCTGGCCAAGAACTTGCCCAGCATTCACTGGGGCTCAGCAGGCTTCCCTGCAGGTGGCCCGTAGCTCGTCCCTCACCCCCACTCTAGCAAGTGGACTTGGACTTGTGGTGTTAGAAGCCCAGACGGAGTCAAGAAGAAGGTATGTCCCGCTCTAGGTGAGGGAGGAAACAAGAAAGCTTCACAGAGCAGGTAACTACCTAGGGCTTGAAGCGTGTCAGGTAGGGAAGAGGGCTACAGTGAGGGGCGGGGTTGTCAACCAGGAATAGGTCCTGCGAAGCAAAAAACCCTGGGTTAGCTGTCAGCATCACCGCGGCTGGGTGGCGAAGGTGGGGCACACTTCCATCCCTGACAATATAGGATTTGCATCATCTCCCCCAAAGCAGGGAACAAAAACAAAAGTTGATGGCTAATGGTGACTTCTGTTTAAAAGCGAAGGGTTTAATTTTGAAGAATTATAATTTACTGACCTTTTATAGTTCATGCTTTTTGCGTTACGTAGGAAATCTCTATCAAACACAAAGACAAGATTGTTTCATACTTTCTTCTAGAAGTCATATTTTTAGCTTTTACATTCAGGCCTGTGATCTATCATGAATTAATTCTGATATATGTGAGGAAAAGTAATAATCTTTTAAATACATCCAACTGTACTAGACAATATGTTGAAAAAGTATGCCCCCCACCACTGAACTTCCTTTTTACCTTTACTGAAAACCAGTCAGATATTAGAAACCTATTTCTAGGCTTAAAATTCCATAGATACATCTACCGTTATGCCAATACTATAATGTCCTGATGACTGTAGCTTTGTATTAAATCTTAAAGCCATGCTATGTGACCTCTCCAAACTTATTTTGTGATTTTGGCTACAGAAAATCCTTTGTAATTAAATGCAAATTTTAAAACCAGAATGAATTTTTTAACAAACTTCTACCCTTCCATCCCTCAAAATGGAGGATATCAGGCTTGGTGAAGGTTGAATGAAACCACTTGGGGCAGACGGAGTTTAAAAGTGTGGAGGACTCCATCCACGAGCACAGCACACATCGCGTGTCTTCAATTCCCTCAGAGATGTTTCGTGCTTTTCACTGTACAGGGCCATCAGGATCTTTTTCAGATTCACTCCTAAGATTTTGACGTCTGGCGCTACTGGGACTTGCGTATTTTTTTACTTCAGCTGGATTGCACGTAGCTAATACACAGAAATAGGATTTTTGCGCTGTCAGTCTTGTATCCTGCAACCGTTCTAAACTGACTTAATTATCTGTAGCCTTGGTTTATAATACTGGATTCTCTACAGGCCATCTTAGTTCCTGTTTTTGTGCTAAAAACTGAACCCAGGGCCTCTCACGTCACGCATATGCTCGGCCACTGAGCTACACGCCCAGCTCCTGAGGTTTTAATTCCTTTCTGACACCTTTTCTTTTTGCACTATTGCACTAGCGACAACCTCTAGTGAAATGCTCAGAAGGAATGAACGGGCTTCCTTGCACTGACCCTGGCAGTAGGAAGACTACATTCTGACATTCAGCATGAAGTAGGCATGGTATGCTTGTGTTTTGTTTTGTTTTTTAACAGAACAGCTTTATTGAAGTGAGGAGATTTGTTTTAAATCCTACATTTCGCGCTTTTATCATGAATTGTTCGTATAGAATTTTTAAACTGAATTTCTCCACCGACTTAGTCACGATTTTCCTTCACCATTGTTAACATGGTGAATTTCATTATCTGTCCAATGTCAATCCTACCTTGCATTCCGGAGATAAATCTTAGTTTGTTTTCCTAGATATATGAAGGGTTTTTGTAGGACTTGATTTGCTAAAATTTTATTGGGAATGTGTTTATATTCATGAAGGATAAGTGAGGTTTGGGGAGAGGGGCAATACTAGCCTCAGAAGAACTGAGACGTATTCTTTCCTCTTCAGTTTTTGAAGAGAAGGTGTGCAGAATTGGAATTATTTCTTCCTTTAAAATATGGTAACAATTACCACAAATGCTACCTATGCCTAGAATGTTCTTTGTGAGATTAATTAAAAATCAAATTCTTTCACAGATAGGACTTTTTAGGTTTCCCACTTCTTAAGTGAACTGAAATAATTTCCCCCTTCCAAGAAATTTGTGTTCACTTCATGTAAATCATCAAATGTGTTGCTGTGAGTTTTTCAGATAGTTTTTATGATGGTTAACGTCTGTACCATCTGTAGCAATGCAGTCTCTCTCCTGACAGTGCTGACTTCTGTCACGTCTCTTTTTCTCCTATCAGATGTCTAGATAGAAGTTTATGAATTTTTTGAGCTCAAAGAAACAGCTTACGGTTTAATTTTCCTCTATTGTTTTTCTTTCTAAAATTACTGATTTCTGCTCTACTTTGCTAATTTTCTTCTTATACTTCAATTTGATATTGTTTTTCGAGTTTTGAGAAGTGGAAATGGAGGTCATTAATGAGACCTTTTTACCCATATCATATGCAGTTAATCCTATAAATGTTCTTCTGAGTAATGCTTTAGTTGCACCACGAGATACAAGGCCAACACACAAAAATCATTTGTATTTCTATATACCAGCAATGAACAAGTATAATCCAAAATCTGAAAAACAAAACTATTTACAATAACTGATAGAAAATAAATATTTAACAAAATATGTACAAGATATGTATGCCAAAACTACAACATACTGATGAGAGAAACTATAAAATGCAAATACATGGAGAGACACATATCGCATTCGTGAATTACAAGACTCGCTATCAAAAGTACATGAATTTGGGGCTGGAATGGTGGCTTGGTGGTTGCAGCGCTTGTCTGGAATGCACGAGGATGTGGGTTCAAACCCCAGCACCACATACACAATGCAGTGTCAGAGCAATGAAAATCAGATGAAAAACTAAATAAAATTGATTCTCTCTTTAAAAAAAAAAAAAAGTGAATTTACCTTCAAAATTATCTATAACGAAATTCTAATAGAAACCCAAGCAAGATTTCTGTATAGATAACCCAATTCTAAATCTTATATATAAAGGTAAAATTAATAGAATAGCCAAAATGAACTGGAAAAGAAAAATAAAGCTGGAGGAATTACATTATCAGATTTTGAGACTTTTTACAGAGTATGACTATCTCGGCCACGTGGTTTTGGCAAAAAGACACAGATGAAGTCCAGAAACAGGCCCACATCAACATGGCTAGTGGAGTCTTGACAGAGGCACAAAAGGAATTCAGTGGAAGGACAGTTCAACAAACGGCGCAGAAGCGGCTGGACATCCACTCAGACGCTCCCAACGGACAAAAGGCATAAGCCTCACGCTTTCAAAAAAGGTATCGCAAAGTGACAATAAATCTAAACGTAACATGCAAAATAAGAAAACATTCAGAAGGAAACATACAAAACCTTTGGGATCTGAGATTTCTCGGACATGGCACCAAAAAGCATAACCCATAAAATGATAACAAGAGGACTTGCCCGGTTAAGATTTCTGCTCTGTGACTGGTAAGTAAACAAAAAGCGGAGTTGCAGAATGGCAGAAGATGGCACAGAGCACATATCTGGCAACAGATGTGTGTTCACACCATACAAGGATTCTTAAATTCAACAGTAAGAAAATAACCTAATTTAGGAATGAATAAGACTTGAAAAACAGACTCTTCACCAAAAAAGATATGCAAATGGCAAATAAACCCTTGAAAATATATTTACCCTCACTGGCCATGAGGGAAATTAAATTAAAACCATGGATAAAGAAATATTGACAATCTCAAATGCTGGTCAAGATGCAGAACTGGAATTGCCCTTCTACTGAGTAACAACTTCTTGGATATGCTGTATCAATGTGCTTCTCAGAGTGATATTTTGATGTTATGGTTTCAGATAAAGATGCGCTCCCCAGTCACAAGTTTCCAGTCAAGAGAACATGTGGAACTCTGCATGCCTCCATATTTGAATGAACTGTAAAAGGTTTTTCTTTGCACCGACAGAATCTTCTAGACTTCAGTCCATCGCATCTGTTCACTATTTCCTTCCTTTTTAAAGCATTCTTCTACTTAGCCTTTATTTTGTCCTAAAGCAGGGGTTAGCAAGCTTTTTATGTATAGATTCAGGCAGCAAAAGTTTTCAGCTTTACAGGCCACAAGGTTTCTGCTGTGTAACTTAATTCTACCCTCGGAGAACAGATGGAGTCGGGTAGATGAACAAGCATTTCCATTACGTATTCCAATAAAACTAAAAACTTGACTGGCTTGATTTGGCCCACAGGCCATAGTTTTCCAATCTCTACTCTAAGACTAGAGCAGCGGAGCACCGAGTAGCCACAATCAGGGCCACTCTTGATTGGCACCAACCATTTAATCAGCTGCTACCTGGTTTTAATGTTGGGAAACTCAGTGCAAGCAAGCAGTGGTCCCCAGGTAGTCTCAAGGGGCCCTTCTCTAATCAGATCTCATGCTTCAGCAGCACTTAGACTTTCTCAAGTCCTTTCACCACCCATGCACCAAGAGGAGAATCTGAGGAGTGGACAGGCTTAGGGTCTAAGTGGCAGAGCTGTGTCAAGGCCCAAGTCTTGTCCAAAGAACAAAATTCCTTAACAAACAGGGAGCACCCAAAAAAAAAAACAAAAAAACAAAAAAACAAAAAAAAAAAAAACAGGAAGCATCTTCACCTGCCCTACTGTGGAAGTTACTAAGGTATCTCCCGGGGGTTGTCTAGGCATCAGATTCACCCATCAAATCAGCACCTCTGGGCTGGGACCCCCACCAGTTGACCATGAGGCACACCCTGGGTGAAGGAAAAGTGCCTTGGTTCTCCAGCCCCTCTGGTGGCCAGCGACACCTGACTGCAAGGCCAGGATCCAGGGCATTATGCTGAAGCCCCTAGTCTTCATGATATCCACAGCAGGCTTCAAAGAATACACTTTATTAATCTACCTCTAAAACACCACTGAATTGTAACAATCTATTTACACAGTGCTGCCTTCAGGCTGGTTGAAGCTTGGCCTGCTTCTTCCCCAGCCACCCAACCAGTCCAGTCTCCACACAGGCCTGGGGCCACCTTCCATCTGAAGCACAAAAACTCAATACACGGTGGAGACTCCATCCACCTGACCATGCCCTCCACGTTGACAGACCAGGAGGAAGGGTATTGGCCAACACAGAGATAGACAGACAGACAGACAGACAGAGAGAGGGTGCTGAGATGGCAGAGAGGTCCGTGAGCCTGCCTCAGTGCTTTTTCAGGCTGTAGGCGAGACTGCCAGGGCCTCTGGTGCCCTGCAGAGGCGGTGAGTTCCAGACGGCAGAGCTTGTGCGCTTGTGGTAGCGGGGCTTGCTCTTCTTGAAGATGTCCTCCAAGTCCAGCGGGAGAATGGTCCCAAAGAGCTCAGAAAGGTTTGGGGGGTGGTAGTATTGGTGGACAATGGCCTGGCTGAGCTGGGTGCCTGAGGGCAACGCAGAGGCATGGGTCAATGTCTTGAGTTCTCCATAAGCTTCCCTGTCCCTTGTCCCACGCAATGAACCCTGCCACCCACTTGACCCTAGCAGCCCCAATCCTAGCACGTCCTGCCCCGCTCCCCTCACAGAACCCAGCATCCGACACTGCCGTGCTCTTGCTCGCACTGCAGTCCTCTGGCAGCTGAACCAAGCAATGTTCCCCAAGAGCTCACAGGAGCAGGCACTGAGGTGGGCCTTCAACATGCAGAGCTCCTGGCCTGGGCAGGCCTCCACCGCATTCTCCCCGCTCTGCGTATGGCGAGACTGCCCCAAGGACACAAGAGAGCTTGTGGCACCCAGGTGCAAGGTGAGTCCAGCTCCAGACTGAAGCAGCGCCATGCCACCCAGCCTCCACCTCGTGTTCAACTACTCTCCCCATCCAGACGCCCCAGGGTGCAGGGCACAGGGGGAGGCTGTGGGAGGGCACAGCCCTGCCAGCAAAGCTGAAGACCCTGAGGGATCAGGACGTGGGACTGGGCACCCAGCACTTGCTGGGCAGCAGGTCCTACTCCTAACTCGCTTTATTCTCAAAAAATCTCAGCTGGGTCTTCACCATCAACTCCATTAACAGATAAGTAAGCTGTCTAAATAAGCTGGGGTCAACTAAAATTAGGTGGCCCCTACTTGCTGCCACCTGGGGTGACTTGACATTTCTAGTTAAATAGACTTAAGAGTCTAGCTGTTGAGGGGTTCAAATGAAGTGAAATTCACAGCAAGTTACCTTCTGTAGAGCACTGACCCCCTCTGGGATTTTGGGCCCTTCCCTCTGGGGGTCTGCAGCCTCCCCTGACCCAGCTCTGCAAATCCTGAGAAGCGTGTACTGAATGCACCAGTCCTGCTTCACTCCAGCAGGCCTCACACCCAGGCCCGGGGCAGCAGCCTCACCCACCCACACTCCTGCTTAGATGCTGGGGCCTGTAAACTTCAGGTCAGATCCTGCTCAAGTGCCCCATGGCTCTCCTCACAGCTGTTCCTGACATTCCTAAGGGGCTAGAAGCCACCTACCCCTCCTCTTGATGCTCTGCTGACCTCCACCACTCTCTGCCACTCTCAGCTCAGCTCCAGTCCTGCCCCAGGTTGCTTATTTGGGTCCAACCCTCATTGTCCCTCCTGAGTGGGACTTTTAAGGAGGGGCCCAGAGTCCATCTGAGGACCTAGTAGCACACTTTGTCTGGGCTGGCTGCAAAGCATTCATTTGAGAAAACAGGAACCCAACATCCTAGGCCTCATCCTAAGACGAGCCCACAGGCCACAGGGTGCCCCACCCTCCCCTAGGTTCAGGCTCAACGCCCAGTGCAGGCTTCTAGGGCCAATTTCACAAGCTGCCAGCACCAGCACTGCCGTGAGGAAGGAAGGTCATGGGACACTTGAGCAGAATCTGACCTGAAGTTTGGAGGTGAGTACCTGCAAAGACCCAAGTCTCCCGAGGCTCTCTGGGTCCAGCTTACCTCTGGCCCAGGTGGGAATGGGCTTCCGGGGATGGGCCTCATCATCGGTAGAGTCATCACTATTCAAATCCATCCCGTAATTATCTGGGTTGATCTTGGGGTGGGTCCTGGGCCCCTGTGGAGTCATTTGATATGAGGTACAAGCTGGAGACTGGAAGAAAATCAACATGGCGTCACTTCCTTTCCCCTACATTCCTGCATCTCACCACTGTGGGTGGCTAAGGCCACAGCCACCTTCCTCATTTCACAGGGAAAAACGAAAGGTTTGGATCCCATTTGAAAAAGTCACAGAATGTGTACTATTCTGTATCTTCCTTTTTCACGCATTTTTCCAGGTCAGTGTGTCCAGAGTCATCTACTTCAGAACAGCTCCAAGAGACCCCACGATCTTCATCTTAACTGTCTGACATAGAGGGACAATGAGCCAACGTCCGGTTTTCAACATCTAACTGTACTGCGGTGAAAACCCCTCCTTATACTATTTTGTTTGGTATCAGCATTAAACTGAAAATAGCTGAAATCTTCAGCAGGAGCTGGCTAAATTCCAGTATAATGAACTAGACACAGACACCAAAAATAAAATGCAGGAAAAAAATGCTAGAGAAGGATATTGGCCAAATCATATTGTTATAGCGTATGCATATATGAATACGTAACAATAAATCCCATCATTACGTACAACTATAATGTACCAATAAAAAATATGTGAAAAATATAAGAAATGCACATATGTTGACATCTCACTCCAGTTAGAATGACAATCAAGAATAAAACCAAAAATAAAAGGTGTAAGGATGTGAGGGGAAAAGAACACTTTTACGATGTTGGTGCAACTGTATATTAGTACCAACATGATGGAAATCAACATGGAGGTTCCTCAAAAGACCAGGCATGGAACCACGACGTGACTCAGCTCTACCCCTACTTGGAGCATTTACCCAAAAGAACTAAAGTCAGCACAAAAGCAATACATACATAACCATGTTTATAGCAGCGCAATTCCCACAGCCAAACTATGGAACCAGCCTAGGTATCCATCCACGGATGGTGCATGAAGAAAATGTGGTATATATGCACAGTGCACTTTTATTTTATTCATAAAGAACAAAATTATGGGGCTGGAGCGGTGGCTCAGCAGTTACAGTGCTTGCCAGGCAGGCGCAAATATGCAGGTTCGAACCCCAGCACCACATACACAGTGAAGTCTCGGAGCAACGAAGGCTGCACGAAAACCTAAATAAAGTTGATTAAAAAAAAAAAGAACAAAATTACGTCACTTGCAGGAAAAAGGGCAGAACGTGAGATGACGTTAAGCACAACAAGCCAGACCCAGAAAGCCGAGGGTCATGTGATCATCTCTCATATGTGGAAGCTAGAGAGGAAAAAGGGGAAAAGGGTGGAGGGATGGGGAGGATCTCCAAGTAGTGGAAGGGGATCAGGGGAGGAAGACAGGCAGGGACAAGGGGCGGGATGAGGGGAGGAAGAAGAGGAGAGGCAGAGGAGGTACTGGGAAATAAAATTGATCAAATTAGGTATGTGCATGTACAAACATGTCACAACAAATTCCACTGTACATATAAACATAATACAAGCGTAAAAAAAATAGAAAAAAAGAAATGCACACGTATTAAAACAGATGTCTATAATTTACTAAACAAAAAAAGAAAAAACTCAAACTGCCAAATGGTAGTTGTACTCATTTAAAAATATGCAAGCATACAAGATGGAAAAAGTGCATCTGTGTGTGTGTGGAAAAATCTAGATACACACTGAGTTTAGCAGTTTTCCAAGGGCCCCTTTTTTAAACTTTATACTTTTATTAAATGTTAGGTTGATGGCAGCTGGGATGCTTGATGAGCTGCCCTCAGGCAGCTGTGGCGCCATGCCTGCCACACCAGCTGGCTGGAGGCGGGGCACAGGGCAGCTTGCCCACAAAAGAACAACCAATCAAGACGCTGGCAGACAAGCTCCAATGGATTGATGGATCCACAGCCAATCTCCGCAAGGTCATCCCCATCGGCTTCTCTCATTTCCCTAAACTGTAAAAGCAGCTGTCCAGCCAAGGTCCAGCGCCATTTTTCCCTGCACGCCACTTCCCCTGCCCTCCCGTCACTTCCCTTGCCAGCCTTCATTATGGTGGCGCAGATGAAATTTGGCCGGGAGCAGCCAATCCCAATAAACACCCACGCCTGAATTTACACCAGTGGCTTCTGATTTCTATTTTTTACATTAAAAAGTTGGGTTTGGGGGCTGGAGAGATGGCTCAGTGGTTATGGTGCTTGCCTGGCATGCACAAGGATGTGGGTTTGAACCCCAGCACTCTTTCTCACTCTCTCTCTCTGTCCTTCCCTCTTTAAAAAAAAAAGTTGGGCTTTATAAAATAACAAATTTTGGGGAGAAAGGAACATGGCAGACTGAAGGACTGTTTTGTGCCCAGCTCCATTAACAGTGGAAAATTCTCCAGCCCAGCTTCACCAATCTGAGGTGTATTTCAGGGAAAATCGCAAACGGAGCTCAGCATTCATTAAGAGTAACTTTTGAAAGAGCTGAGATTTGGATACGCTTATTAGATAAGAGGGATTTTATTCATTAAAGCTGGGTCACACAGTCACCATGGGACCACCCAGCCTCCCAAATCAACAACTGAGGTGGATGGAACCAAGTCAGAAGCCACAGAGGACCTGAGGCTGATAGGGAACCGTGAATTTTGAGTTAGAGACCCTCCTTTCTAACCCCCCACCACACAAAGGGAGAACCGTATCTCTCTGCTGCCCGTGTAAGGGAGAAACGGGAGTTGTTTGAAACAGAGAGCTCCGCACAAGCCTTTTCGGAGGCAGGAATCAACAAATCAGAGCAAGTTACTCCGTAATTGCACCAGGAGCCAGGTACAGTTCAGAGACTGTAACTGGAAGAGGGGGCCTGGGACAGCCCCTGCCCTAATTAGCACTAGGGGAACACAGGGGAACCTCCCTAACCTGGTACACCCCACACCCCACCAGGAAGGCTCATGTGACAAACCAAGGAGAGCGGGTGCCGTAATGGAACTCAGGCCCAGCTCAAAAAACCTGGAGGAACCGGAGTATATCCAGCAGAGGGGGCTCTGAAACCATCTCGATCCGTTACCCTCACGGAAATCTCTACCTTAGAAACCCAGGATTTGGAAAACATCCAGTCCTAAAATTGAGACCACATAATCTCTGACTGAAGACCCTATTAACAAAACTTACGTGAATACTTAACAACTGCCCCTACTGGAACAGAGAGCAGACCTCAGAGAACAGACTTCCAAGTTTTCATTAAGAAAATTTTTTTATTTTATATATATTCTTTTTTCTTCCTTTCTGATTTTTGATGGGCTCTTGATGGCCAATTGCATAAGTTTTCACAAACACATAAAAAACACTTGCTGCTTCTTTTCTCTCTCTGATTTGTATGTTTGTCTTGCAGATTGATTGTTTCTGCTGTTTTCTCTCAATTGTCTTTTTATCTTTTCTTCTATTTCTTTTTCTTTTCTTTTCTGTTGTTCCTTTCTTTTATCTCCAGCAAATCCTTCACATCCTCTATTTTTCTTTGTTCACACTTGGAAAATGCCATCTCCTCTCAAACTTCCTATTCCTTTCCCCTCTTTCCCTGGCTTCTAATCAGTCTACACCATTTGAACACCCCATTATTAGTGCAGTGTAACCACTATCGATGTGAATGTCAAACTCAATAATTATTGTAAGCTCTGAAACTTGACATAGGTGATAGTTAAATTGTATTGTTGCCAAAAGTAATGACTAACACTGACATTTGTTTCAGAGGTCGAATTTATGATTGGGTTATATTTGATACAAAATAACCAGATTAATACCATTTATTGTATGCATTGATTGACTTGATAAGTTTATACTAGCACAGCAGGAGCTAAAAAATCTCAAGGGGCATTAGCAGAGCACAGGTCACGGATCGGACTTCTATGCTCAACTTTCCTGACATCACTGTAGTTCAAGTTGGGGATGGGACAAAACCCCCAATCCTACAACAAAGACAGACCCAAAGAGAAACAAGCAGAGTTCAGACCAAGAATTCACTTCAATTTAAGGAGTACAAAGAAGCCTGAGCAGAACCCCACCCCACACCCGTGGGGGCCCAGGACTCCGGTCCTAACACATCAGGCGCATGGCTCTCCTCCAAGGACTTCACACCCAATCACCATCCAGCTATAACTGCCAGGTATGGATTCATTGGGCCCATCCCATCACCAAGGAGCCCAGATCCCAGATCAGCACATAGGCGTTCCATTCTGACCTGACCCACACCACTTGGACCCTAACACTCAGTGGCACAGTCCTACTGCTTAGTTTCAACAACGCAGCGGGCAGCCCACCAACCTCACCAGGTCCCACATCTGAATACAGAAACCTAGATCCAAAAGGTATAATGAAAGAAGGCTCCAGGCAGAAACAGCAGGCTGGAAAAAAGAAGTCCAGAGTGGTGGTGTCAGACCCAATCCTTGACGTGTAAGGAAGAAGTACCTGGAAATAGGTCTAACATTCACACAGGGAACTCCAATTCAAAAATTCTGAAGAAGCTCTTCAAAGATGAAGAATCAAACTAGAAGAGGTTCACCTCAAATCCATAATTCCCCTGGCCAGGAGCCAGAAGGAAAATCTAGAACAAATTATCAATGATCTGATAATGAAAAGGAACAATGAGGAGTTAATGAAGGGAGTAAGTCAGAAAACTCAAGAATAGAGAAACTCTACCATCAAAGAAATAGAAATACTCAAAAAGGAAGTAATGGGTTAAAATCTGCAATCAATGACATGAAAGGACCATGGAAAAATTTAGTAATAGACTAACTTCTGTAGAAAATAGAACCTCTGCTATTGAAGAAAGAACTTCTGACAATGAGGACAAGCTGAGCAAGCTTGAGCACACCAATGACAAAAGAGAAAATCAATTAAAAGAACATGATCAGAATTTTTTAAACGTCTGGGATGAAATGAGAAGAAATAATCTAAGAGTAATTGGGATACAAGAAGAAATTGAAACACAAATGAATGGTATCAGGAACATTCTCAAGGAAATTATTAAAGAAAACTTTTCCCATATAAAAAAAAGAGTCAGATATGCTCATCCAGGAAGCTTACAGGACACCCTTTAGGCCTAATCAAATAAGGAACTCACCAAGACACATCATATTCAAAATGTACAGCAGGGAACTCAAGGAAAGAATATTTAAAAAGCAGCGAGGGAGAACGCCAAATCACATTCAGAGGCAAACCAATAAGAATTACCTCTGACTTTTCAGCCCAGATTCTGGAGGCAAGAAGTTCATGGAAAGAAATCTTTCAACATTTGAACAACCACAACTTGCAGCCAAGAATATTATACCCAGCAAAACTCAGGTTCATACTTGAGAGTGAAATAAGAACTTTTCATGATAAAATCAAACTGGCAGCATTCATGAACAGAAAACCAGCATTACAAAGAATCCTCAAACATACATACCTCCAGATAAAACAAGAAGTAATCAATACCCAAAACTCACAAACAGGAAATTTAATAAAGATACATCCTATAAATACCTAACCAAGACAGCACAGAACTTACTAATAATACACAATGACTATGAACCACATACACACTTCTGTTATAACACTGAATATGAATTGTCTAAAAACACCACTCAAAAGACACAGATCCGCAGACTGGATGAAAAAACAAAATCCAACAATATGCTCCTTACATGAGACCCACCTAAGCCGATGACATCCACAGATGAAGGGTGAAAGGATGGGAAAAAAATCTACCAGATGTACTGCCCAAAAAAGCAAGCCAGTGTTGCTATACTTATATCCGGCAAAGTAGATTTCAAACATAAACTAATCAGAAGAGATATAAAAAAGGCCACTACTTAGTAGTAAAGGGAACCCTACACAGGAAGATATAACCATAGTAGATATATACTCTCCAAATAACAGAGCTCCCAACTATGTGAATAAACTACTTCATGACATAAAACCACTTGTGGACCTCAGCACAATAATACTGGGAAACTTAAACACTCCTCTGTCACCAAAGACAGATCACCAAAACAAAAAAAATCAATAAAGAAATCTCCAGCCTAAACAACTCCATAAATCAAATGGACTTAACAGACATATTATATAGAATATTATTATATAGAATATTCCACCCCAAATCAGTGGAATACACCTTCTTCTCAGCAGCACATGGATCCTTCTCCAAAATAGTTTATATTCTGGTTCACAAAGGAAATCTCAGTAAATATAAAAAAGTAGATATTATTCCATTTATCCTATCAGATCATAATGCCATGACCCTAGCAATCAACAGCAAAAATCATAAAAGAAAACACACATATATTCATGGAGATTGAATAATACCCTATTAAATGAAGAATGGATCCAAAAAGATATGAGAGCTGAAATGAGAGTGAAGACACAACATATAAAAACCTGTGAGTGGGGTGTCATAAAGCTCAAAAGCTTTTGCATAGCTAAAGAAATGATCAAAATTGTCAAGAGACTTCCTACAGAATGGCAGAGAATCACGGCCTGTGATTCTTCTGACAGGGGACTAATATCCAGAATTTATAAAGTCCTCAAAAATCTCAACCTCAAAATCATAAACAACCCAATCAATAAATGGGCCAAAGAGCTAAACAGAAACTTCTCAACAGAGGAAACTGAGCAAGCCAGTGAATACACGGTGGTTACAGCGCTTGCCCAGCAGGCACAAGAACACAGGCTCAAACCCCAGCACCATGTATACAATGAAGTCTCAGAGCAACAAAGGCCACATGAAAAACTAAATAAAAATTGTTTCTCTCTTTCTCTCTCTCACTGTTCCTCTCTTAAAAAAAACAAAAAACAAAAAAAAAAAACTACATTAAGATTTCATCTCACTTCAGTCGGATTGGCAAAAATGAAGAGGATTGGCAAAAATGGAGGGGTTGCAGAGAGATAGGTACACTAGCACACTGTTGGTGGAATTGCAGACTGGTACAGCCTCTCTGGAAAGCAGTGTGGAGAATCCTCAAAAAATTAGGGATGAACCCACCATATGATTCTGCTATCCCTCCTGGGTATTTTTCCCAGGGGAGTTAGAATCAGCACATTACAGCAACAGCAAAATTTGTCATAGCAGCTCAATTCACAATAGCTAAATTATGGAACCAACCCAGATGCCCCTCACTAGATGAATGGATCCAAAAACTGTGGTATATATGTACCATGGAGTTTACTCAGCAATTAGAAACAATGATATTGCAGCCTTTGAAGGTAAATGGATGGCACTGGAAGAAATCATGCTGAGCGGTTAGCCTAACCCAGAGAATCAATGGTCAAATGATCTCACTCATCCGTGGAGGCTGGAGCTAAACCAGCCCTGTGTGAAAGGCAGTCAATCTCATGTACTGAACCAGCAAAGGCGTAGCAACACCATAATCTAGGGCAATCATCATAGATATGTATCAGGAAGGATAGGGGAGGGGTTGGTAGGAGAGAGGAAAGGAGGGAGAATAGGGAGGGATGTAGGGGGTAAATCTGATTTAAGAATATATACTTATCATATGGTTACTTTGGATGCATTTTTGATTGTACAATAGCTAAATTTCTTAATTTAAAAAAGGTAAAAAAAAAAAATAAGGAAAGATTTAAAAACAGAAACTCCCAAGAAAAACTTTTGAGATTCAAAAAAAATTTTACTTTTAGGATATGAAAGAATAGACATACTAAAATTAATAGAAACAACATGGGAGGTGAACTGTCCTCCTTAAAGTCCTAACATACATAGCCCATGTCTGGGCAGGCCCTGCTACCCTGGGGCACTAGCCTCACCTGCACCTCCATGGTCACATTCAGGCCCTTGCTGGCTCCTGCAGGCTCCTTGGCTTTCTCCTCCTGCTCCTCCTGCAGGCGCTGCTCAGCCAAGCGCTGCTGCTCCTCCTGGAACCCAGTCAACAACGGGGTGCTTTGTGTGCCACCCCTCTCCTCGCCCTACTGTCACCCCATGCAGCAAGGCAGACCAGGCAGACCCTGCCCCAGAGTCTAAATCAGGCCATCATCTCTCCAGCCCACAGTCAGCACAGACCCAGGGAAGCCCACACCCCAACTTCCCCCTACCTTTTTCTTCTTCTCCTCCAGCTCCCGCTGCAGTCGCTCCTTCTGTAACCGCAGGGCCCTTTCCCTCTCCTGTAGCTCCCTGAGGACCAAGCAAGAGCCTGTCAGGGCAGGAAGCAAACCCCTGGCCCTGCTTCCACCCTGCTAGGGAAGTCAGATCCGGTGGGTATGCCTTAGAGGACGCACAACAGAATGGGACACCAGTTTAGAGTCGACAGCTGCATTTCTGCCCCAAATGTGAGGAGTATGCACCCTGAAGGGATCCAGCCTTGGAGACCACTAACATGCAGTCCCCACTCCTGCTAGCTCTTCTCTCTTATGTAATGTGGACTGTAACACCTTTCCTGCAGCATTGTCATACATAAGAGTCAAATGGGACAATCTGTGCTTCCTGTAATCATTCTAACCCACATCCAGACATGCAACCCACCATGAAGTAGAGCGGGGCTGTGGGTGGGCTCTGGCATCACCTCTACAACTCACTAGCGTGTGACTTCGAAGACGTCATTTAACCTTTCTGAACCAGCTTCCTCCTCTGAGAAGTGGAGCTGCTGGCTCCTATGCCATAGGGAGCTTCAAGTGAGGACTCAACAAGGAAACATGTAGAACACGCAGTTTGGTACCCACCAGAGCTACCACCCATCATGATTATCCCATCACTCACAATCCCAATGCTGCCCTGAACCGTCCAATTCTGAAACCACAGTAGCTGCCACCACCTCTTTCTCCTTCTCACACTCCTACCCCTGACTACCTCCTGACCCAGGGACATCTTTACACCTATCAATAAGCACCAGAAGGCACTCCTGTCACAGTCCAGCCCTCTGCCTGTCACTCACTTCTCCATTAAGCCCACAGCCACCACTAAGGTGGTGTTTCCCAGGAGGTGGGGGCAGGAGAGAGGACAGCTGCAGGGCCTACATATTCAGCACCCAGTTCCTGTAGATCTCTTGGCCAATTCGAGCGTGGTTTATTGTCCCTGGAATCCCCAGGACCCCTACACAGGCACAGGATGGGCCCTAGATAGCTGCTTATAAGACTATCTGCGGAATTCTTTTCTGCTGCACAGAGACCCCTGCCTTTTCAGAGCTGCAAGACATCAGGGTGCACTAGATCCACAGTTCTCAAAGTGGGTAGCTTGGGGAGGGAGATGACCTGAGTTATCGTCATCACCAAGAAAGGTACATTTAGTGGGGGTAGGAACTAAGGGTGCTAAAGGCCTTACACTGCATCACAAAGATCCCTCCTGCCCAAAAGACCAGCTTTGTTTATGGAAAACACAGGCAAGCTTTCCATAATCCAGGCCCACAGCAGTCCTGTTGAGAAGTACTCACTTACCAAGTTGGCTGAGGAAGACACTAAAGGGGTAAGCACATGAGTTTGGAGGCAGAACCAAGACACAACTGAACAACCCCTTCCATTATGCCTTTACTCTCCTGCAGACAATGGCACCCAGGCGCCTGGCTCTGAAGCCAAGGAAAATGCCTAACAACTCCTGAGAGCTGGGAGCCGTACAGGAGACAGCGGCACTGTCTCATCTCCACGCACGCACGGGGGCCAGGCCGGGCCTGGCCAGCGCCTCACCTCTCAGCCTGCTCCCTCCTGCGCTCCTGCTCCCGCCGGCGCTCCTGCTCTGCCAGCTGCCGCTCCTGCTCTCGCTCCTGCTCTCGCTGTTCTGCCAGCCGCCTGGCCTCAGCTGCTTTGCGCAGCCGCTCCTGCTCCTCCTCCTTCCTCTTCTGCCGCCGCTCCTCCTCCTCCTGAGAGGGACATGCAGGGGAGAGTCAGGGCGCTCCAGCCAGCCCTGGGACCCCAGGGAGGGAGAGAGGCTGGCTGGAGGGGCAAAAGGCTGTTCCCAGCCCAGCCTCCTCTTGCACCAGACTCCCCAGCCTAGGCTATGCAAGCACCACCATGGCCAAGCTGAAGAGGGATCTGGTGACACCTACAGAAGCAAATTTAGCAAGCAAGGGTAGAAACTCTGAAGCTAGACCCACTAGCTGTGTGACACTTGGAAAGTCACTTAACCACGCTGGCCATGGCTTCCTCATCCATAAAATGGGAACAACATCACTACCTAATACCCTGTGGAGTTGCTGAGTTTACTCACATGGCACACTAGAACAGGAGGATATTGCTGCTACTTGAAGTAACAGAAACACAGAGAGGTCAGGTAACTGCCCAAGGTCACACAGTTAATAAATGGCACAGCTGAGACAGATGTCTGGCTCCAAATGCATGCACCTCACCCTCAAAATTTCAATTCTACAGAAGACAGGGGGCAGGTTACAGTCACTATCCCTATCCCCAAGGTACTTGCTGAACTTTCTCCTGGGCTTGAAGCAACAAGATCTACTCCACAAAGCAGGTGTGCCCCACAGGTCTTCATGGCACCAAGGCAGTGCCCTTCTGCCCCACCTCTTCCCTGCG
>PVKS010023941.1:0-31695 GCA_004027875.1 Aplodontia rufa | reverse complement strand
TGACACATTAAGAACTAATGTGACCTGGTGACTAATTTTATAAGAGGATGTAGGCAGAGGAAGCAGAGGCAATAAAACACATCTCTGACATGTCACCCAAAGGTTTCCAGCCAGGGTGAGAAGATAATGAGGGTGAGAAGTTCAGAAGTCAAGAGGCTGGACAGACTTTGTGGGGAGGTGATAAAGACTTCACACATTTGAGATACATTTTGATGGTAATACCTGGTAGCTGATCTAGATCTCAGGAGAACAATGGCAATGGAAGGTGGAGAGGAATCAAACCATCCTTCTAAGCGGAGGACAGAGGTATCAGAAGAGAGGGCAGAAGACTGAACATGGGTATACACCATTAGGTTGCATGGGGAAGAGGTTTCACAAGAGAAGGAAAGAGAGACTAACTCTGGTTTACATAAAGGAGATTATTTTCAATGAGGTTACATTTAAAGCAAACCTTCAAGATGGAGGAGACATCAAAATTTCGAAGAGTCAGTTACATTAACTCTGGCCTTTAAAAAAATTTTTTTTAAAATTTTTAATCGATAAACATGATCTTACAACTTGGAGGAGTTCATCATCAAACCATCAAGAAAAAAAGTGTAATGACAGAGCAAGGCAATATTGGAGCCAGACCATGGTTTCCCCCCTTTGGGTTCCCTATGGTTCCATGTTTCACTTTACTTAAGACCCAAGTTGATTGGACTTCTCCTGGAAGTCAGAGGTTCCCCTCGGATTAGATTCACCCATACTATCTCCTCTGGTCACCTTGATATCCTTCCTATTCCCTTCCCCCTTCCTTCCCCTCTCCCTACATCCCCCAGTAATCTTAGCACAGTTCCCCATGATCATGTAAGAATTCGTACATGGTGAGGTAATTGTTAGGTTAGCCATCTAATGTACTGATTCTGCTTATATTCTAGCATCCACAAATGACAGAAAACACTTGACCCTTGAGTCTCTGAGTTTGGGATACTTCACTTAACTGCTGGCCTTTTTATTCATGGATGTGACTGCTTAGACTGTCAGGACTTATACTGCTCAAACCTTTTTTAATTAAAAAGAATTAAACTGCCATTAAAAAAGAAAAAATAAAAATAAAAAAGGTGAGAACTTCTTCAGCATTTTCCTTCTCTTCTTTAAACATTTTTTCCCAGCCTTATAGAGGACTTGTGGTCAATTAAATATGGCTGAAATTTCTTTGACGCTCTTCTTCACAAGCGATAAGGTCTATTTTCCTTGCTCTTGAATCTAGGCTTCTTTGTGACACCCTTGACCAACTGAGTATGGATGTAAGAGATACTATGTCAGTTCTAGTCCTCACGTTTAAGAAGACTGGCAGTATCTGCCTTGCTCTCTTGGAACTGTGAGTCGCTTTGCAAGAAATCTACCATCTATCATTGAGGTCATTATGGTGAAAGAAGCCCAAGCCATATAGAGAGGACCTGGAGGATGCAACTCTATAGAGGAGGGCACAAGGAGCACAGAAGTACCAGACATGTGAGCAAAGAAACTATTTTGGAGGAGGTTTCCTCCAAATCTGGTTTCCACAGCTGAGAATACATTGATCAGAGATTAATAGCTCAGCTAACTCTTCCTGTATTTCTCATCCATAGTACCAAATAAAAACAAAATAAGATTATTTTAGGTCACCTAATTTTGGAGTAATTTGCTACACAACAGTAGACCATCAGAACAGGTTGTCTCTTCCAAGGGCTAAAATCACATTAGGGATTCTGGAACCTTCTTCTAGGATCTCCCATCACCACTTGGCTTCCTTTGTCTTCTGTACTACTTTTTTTTTTACTCTTTCCTCTTCATTCTGCAATCTTTTTGCCTCAGTTACAAATACAGTTCAAAACATTTCCCCATGGTTTTGCTTTTGTTACTATTGGAATGCCTTTTATCATTCCTAATAATTTTTGTTAATGTCATAATTATGAAAAGAGTAGTTTTCATTCATTCTTTCCCTCTTTTAGACCACTTTTTTTTTGCATTGTTGTGATCCAAACACCTGATAATAACAATTTTAGGAGGAAAAGTTTTTTTGGGGGCTCACTGTTTCAGAGGTTAACAGAAGGTGGGCTCCATTCCTTGGGGCTTGGCTTGGGGTGAGGCAGGACATCATGGTGAAAGACATGGCTCCAGGAAACAGAGACACTCCATGTCAGATACAAAATATATACCACAAATGCATGTTCCCAATGAGCCATCTCCTCCAGCCACATCCTACCAGCCTACAGTTACCAGTTAATCCCTACCAGGGGGTTAACTCATGGATTCAGTTGAGGCTGTCATAACCCAATCTTCTCACCTCAGACTTCCTGGATTGTTTCCTGTGAGCTTTTGGGGGACACCACACATTCAAGCCATAACATTCCATGATCACTTATTTATGTCAGGCACTTTTCTGAACTCTGACACTCATTAGCCAAGGATAGTGACATGACTTTTGATCTTCTGGATCTTACACTACGATGAGCAAATAGCAATTTGTAAAATAGTAACATGAGTGGTTATATACTTAGAGCTGAAATAAGTTGACAAAGGAGAGGTACATGGTTACATGAGCGCATACCATGAAAGTATCGGAGCAGAGAGAAATCCCAAATCAAGGTATTAGGAAAGCTGAGGTGCTGGCCCCTTCTTGGAGACTCAGAGGGAGAATCAGTCCAGGCTCTCTAGCTTCTGGTGGTCGTTGGCAGTCCTTGATTTTGTTTGGTTTATAGATATGTAACTCAGACTCTGCCTCTTTCTGATGTGTCCATATTCCCTCTGTATGTCTGTATCTACATGGTTTTCTCCTGTTTGTGCATGTCTGTCTCTGTCTTCTGCTAATTTTTATAAGTACACTATCATGTTGGATTAAGGACCCACACTCATCCAGTGTGACTTCATATTAACTAATTACATTTACAATGGCCCTATTTCCAAAGAAGGTAATATTCTGTGGTTCTGGGAGGCACATGCATTTTTGGAGAAAGGGGTGTTATTTAACCTAGTAATATTCATCAAGAAACCCCAATTAAAAATATGTCCACAATTTCACCACTTCTCATCATATCCACCACCCCTGGTACAAGCCACCAGAATCATTGCAATAACCTCCCAGTTGGTCTTTCTGCTTCTTTCCAGAGAACACATTCCTCCTGGCTCAAAACCCTCCTGTCTCCAGGTGGAAGTTCTTTCATTGACAGGAAAGGCTTTCTGTGTGTCTGAGGTCTGTCATCTCTCTGGCCTTTTCTCTCACTATTCCCATCCCATTTCACTCCATGCCAGTCACACTCACTCCCTTGCTGTTTCTTGAACACATCAGCCCTGTTCCTGCCTTAATCCTGGAACAGGATTAAGACCTGGAAGCCACCCTCAGATTTCAGGGGTTATTTTATGTCTTACTGTAGAATATTCTATTCTTCTCTTATTTTTTCCCCTTCCTTAGGAACCTCCTCTCACTGAATTTAGTTATTCATTCGTTTGCTTGATGTACATTTATAGAACCCTAGCAACATGTCAGAACTAACCTGGATTTACACCAGCCTGCCCATTGCTGGCCCCGACCATGAATTGAGAGACGACAAACTCTGTCCATCCTCATTTCTGACAATATTAGAGAGACACAAAGTCACGAAATCAGGTTTTTCTCCCTCAGTTGGAGAGGGCAGCATGGACTCCAACGACAAACATGAGTTAATTAGTGCCAAGAGGTTCGAGTTCAAACATCAGTGAGATTTGCTCCCTATTCTTTTAAGATGCCAGCTGTGGGTGAAAATTACTAAGTCTTGAGAAAGCCTGTTTTGGTGAGCCCGGTCCCCTCAGGGCATTTGGTTCCAGATCAGAGTGGCGCTTCTTTGTGGTTTCCCAGTGATTCTGCATCTGGGAAAGAGAGAGCTGTTCCAGGGGGGAAGACACTCACAGGAGTGTGGAGAGTCTGTGACCCTTTACTCAAGGTTGTTAGAAAGTTAGCTGAGTATTTCATTTGATTTGTCTTCCTTGCCACTTGTAGTTCAAGCTTTATTTACTAAAATCTAATTATATCAGCCTAGTGGAACGAACCGGAATGACTGAAAAATAAATCATGGACTTTTTTTTTTTTTTTGCTCATAATATAGACAGTTGTAAAGGAATGCAGTCTTTACTTGCAGATAACACAACAATCCACACTAACACTAAGTGCTTTTAAGCTGACATTCGTCTAAGCCTGCTTTAATGAACAGATAACTCATTTATAATTAGCAGTACCAATTAATTGGCATGCAAACAATTAAAGTGATTAAAGTGCTAAAGTTCTTAAGAACAGTTTTTCCTAAGTAGGTTATAGACAAACCCTCCCTGACCCTGCATCTTGTTTACATGATTAAATTGCTGAAGAAGACTTTCTTTATAGATAACACATGAGAAATTTTTAACTCAGCCTTGGTCAGCTATCCTGATTTGGAATTAGCAATGGAGAATTTATTATACTTTGATTTGCCAAATCAACACTTTTTAAAAAAGTGTAAATTATGCATGTTTGTGGGTCTCTTATACATTAATTGCTGCCCTCTGCCCCAACCCAATGCCTCTGTAAACTTGAAGTAGTTAATATCTTATCTAGGTCACTTTTCATATCTATCTCACATTCTAGAAAAACGGAGAAGTCTGTGGGGTTTTATTTACTTTTAGTTTTTAGTCGATAAGTAAAAATTGTACATAGGGTGTAGAACATGATGTTTTGATATATGTGTGCATTATGGAATGACTAACTCAATTATATGACATATATATTCCTTGACATACTTATGTTCTGTGATAAGAAAACTAAAAGTCTACTCTCAGTAATTTTCAGGTATACAATGTATTATTATTAACTTAGTCACTAGGATATACAATGGAATTTTCGAACTTATTCTTCCTAACTAAAATTTTGCATCCTTTCATCAACATATCCCTAGTTCTATGAGTTTGCCTCTTACAATACATGTGTGAGAGAGATCATTCAGTGTTTGTCTTCCTGGGCTTGGCACAATGTCCTCCAGGTTCATGTATGCTGTCACAAATGGTCAGATTTCCTTCTTTTTTATGGTTGAGTGGTACTCCATTGTATGTGTACATATATATGTGTGTGTATGCACATATATATACACTTATACATATTTAATGAATATGTGTATTCATTAATATATTTATGGCACATTTTCTTTATTAATTGTAGGGTTCTAGTTTAAGTGGCTGAAAATTATTTGACAGTCCTCTCATTAGAGATAAGGTCTCTGTCCTCTCCCCTTGAACCAGGGTGGGCTTGTGATTTGTCTATAACCAGCAGAATGGACCAGAAATGTGATTGCTGAGCTAAGCCAAAAGAGTTGTCACAGTTGCCATCTTGTCACTGGAACACTCATTTTCCGGGGCCCTGCACTGCCACATAGTATTCCAACCCTGCGAGGCTGCCATGTTGTGAAGAAACCCAGGTCACGTGGAGAACATGTGTGGGGTTCTAGGTGACAACTGCAACTGAAATCCCTCATAGCAGCCAGCATCAACAGCAGACAAGAATGAAAATTCCTGAGGATAGTAGCAGGATCCCCCTCCTCACTGAGCTTCCTTCAGCTTTTATGTCTTCACAGATGAGGCCCCAGTCATGATGGAGAAGACACCAACCACCTCTGCTGTGCTGTAATTTTTTTTTTTTAAGAGAGAAGGACAGTGAGAGAGAGAGAGAGAGAGAAAATCAATTTTTTAAATTGAGTTTTTCACATGACTTTCATTGCTCTGACAGTTGTGCACATGGGTGCTGGGGTTTGAACCCATGTACTTGTGCATGCCGGGCAAGCGCCACAACCATCGAGCCACTGCTCCAGCCCCTGTGCTCTAAATTCTTGACTTATGAGAACTGTGAATAGTATAAAACGGTCTCTGCTTTATACCCTTATATTTGTTTTGCTTTGTAGCAATAGCAGTTGGGAGAGCTTTTCCTTTTCACGTGAAGGTGTTATAGAGTGTCTATCTCCAACTCATTTCCCCCATTCACATGCTGTTTTTGGTTTTTGTTTTACCCTTAAATGTTTTTCTCTACACTGTATTGGTTGGTTTGTAATAAAATTTCTCTCAATCTCATTGGAGATGGTTAGAATTTGAATCCTCCTTGGAAAGCCTTTTTGACATCTGAGTCTTAGATGTCTTGATTCTGGGAGAATCACATCTACCTTACAGGGTGGTTGTGAAGATGAGAGATGTTGTAGGAAAGTACCTGGCATATAAGAGGTACATGTTAGATACATGGTTTTTTGCATTAGAAGTTTTCAGAGACAAATTATAGAACTCTAAACCTCAGTTTCTCATTTGTCCATAGCACACTGCTCTAAATGAGAGTGCATAGTATTCTCAGAGGGAGTGTGTGTGTGTGTGTGTGTGTTTGTGTGTGTGTGTTTGCTCTCACTGCATAAATGACTGTATGTTCTTATACACCATCATCCTTGCATGAGGTTGGAAAGCAACAGCGGTCACCAAACCTAATAAAAGTAAATCAACCAAACCTGCCCCAAACTCTCACAATGGCTATTTTTGCTCAAGGAAATTTGCAAATTATAGAAATGAGATACTAAGCAGAACCCACTGGGTGTGCTGGTCTGTGGGCATGGAGAAAAAGGTCCACCCTTTCTTTGGCTGAGCTCTTTTCTGCAAGAGTACATTCATTACAGCAGAGATCTTTGGCATTTTGATGGGCCAACGATACTTTTAGAAGCTGTAAACTTTCTTGCCAGAAAAATGAAGCCATTAATTCTCCCATAACATTTTGCTGTCATTTCAGAGTGTTCTTAGCTGCTACAAACAACTGGACTCTGCTAAAGTAGCCTTAGGAATTGGAGCTCTTTGCCTTGTGATCTGGGGGTAGGGACTTTAGTTCTGACTGAAACAGAGAGGCAGACATTTTCAGTATTACTTGTAAGCAAGGAAGCCAGCATCTGTTAATCATCGACTGCAGATCAGGCTCTGTTGTGGGGGCCTCACATATCTTATTTAAACTTCAGGAAAGTCCAGAAGGTAAATGCTGATCTTTATTGTAATTTTCCTAATATTCACAGCTAGTAAGTAGGGAGGTCTAGGTATGAGAGATTCAAACATCCAGTGTTTTTCTATTTTTTGTTGTGCCTGGGGTGCTGGCTCTATAAACAGATTATGACTGAAGAACTTGCTAGTCCCAGGCTTGCTGTTTTAATTTTTATGTCCCCTCCACTCCCCTTCCCATTCCCATATGCTTCTAGCCCCTTTGTCTGCCAGAGTGTAGTATGGGGTGGCAGTGGAGGGTATGCTGTGCTATTGGATATGACGAAGAAAAGCTTAACTAAAAGGCAGTGGGGAAAGCAAGGGGCTTGTGGTCTCTGTTCTTGCTCTGGAATTAATTGGGCCTCCCCAGATGAGCCATAACCTTAACACTTATCCAGCATCTTAGTTTTACAAAGAGTTTTTTCATTTGATAATAAGATAGGCAAATAATAGGTTTCTTTATCCATTTTGCAACTGCAGATACAGAGTTTTTTTCTGGGAAATTGTCTTCCCAGGTCTTCCAGTTCTGGTTCCAGGTCTTTTCCCATTACCTTTTAGCTGCGTTCCCTGGAGAACAATGTCAAGCAATGCCATTCTGGGAAATAGAATCTACAAGAATGAAAACACAATGGTTTAGAGCAGTAAGTCATAAGTCACTGTGATTAGGACATGGCTGTCCTTGCTCATGTTCCGGAAAGCAGCCATTGCAAATGTCGCCAATGTAGAACAAGTGGTAATCTGGAAAATTGCAACATGAGATCATATAATGGCGGTGGCCTTTGAATGATAAGGTAACTGATAAGGACTATTGAGAAAGGAACACAAGAGACTAAGAATCTGAAAGATTTCCTCAAATAATGCTCTAAACCAATGTGATCTGACTTCAGATGACCTGTACTGGTTCTTCAGACTGAAATATCCCTCCAGTGGAAAAAGGCAATTCATCAAGCAACCAGAGCTGGAAAGTAATTCTCTGAAAGAACATCCCGCTGCCCTAGCTCATGTATTCTGCTCACCCAGAAGAGAACTTGCAATTTGGCCTCCGGAGGGCTAAGGATTAGCAAGAGTTCTCTTAGTGATGACCCTCCTGCTGGGAGCTAATATGGGATATTAGTCTATCAGTTCCTCTTTGGTGACTTCAGCGCCCACAATCCATCTCTTATTGCCTGATCACCTCTGCTGGAACTGATAGAGATCCAAAGCCTGCTCAGATGCTGAGCTGATTTTACGATCTGAGTCTTTACTCTGGTGCATCCACACTTGGGAGGCTCTTACTGGAAGAAGACAGAATATTTTTCTTTATGGGGCTTTGGGAGCTTAAGCATTTCTTAAGCACAGCCTCAGTATAAGAGTTTCAAACTTACTCAGGTTAGTAGCTCTAAGCAGAATTGAGTGAGTCTCCCTACTACTGGGTTAGGTGCTTGAGGGACTCCTTTGGGCTTAAAGGATCTTGAGTCTTTGAAGGAAGGAACTTACACAGGAACTCTGAAAAGGCAGAAGAGCATGAGGTTGTGGTATATCACCTTTGTGGTATTTTTTTTTGGGTGCAACTGGTCAGGCAGATAGAGAGGAGATCCTCACAGGGGATCCTCCTGAAATTTGATTAATTTGTGATTTTATGTGAAACTAAGTAATGTCTAGGGAAACTAGGAAACATCAAAATTATTTCCTGACCATTGTAAAAGAGGGAGATGTTCTCCACTGCTTTGTGGTAAGTGGAAAGGTGGGAAGGATGTGCATTTCCTTTGATATGTCCACAGCCTAGGACTTTTCTTCTTTGTCTCAAGTGCTGGGTTAGTGTTAGCTATTAGGCAGAGAAGCAAGCAGGCATGGAATTATTTGTATGGATCGCTGTTGTGACAGACTTAAAGGAATCTAGGAAAGAGATAACATCCCAGTGAGAGAATAAATAGGAGATTCAAAAATGTTTCTGATCATTTTCAGGTCAGTAAAACTCTAGAGTAACTGAGAGATGGGTGTGTGCTAGGCATTAGAAACAGCTTGATGCTCTTCAGTGGGTTCTGCAAGATCAAAACACAGAGCACTGAAATAGCTAATACAAGGTCCTCATTGGACTTCTGTAAGAGATTCATTGGTGTTAGTACCATAATTAATTCCAGTTGTATTGCTCCTTTATTCATAACACATATGGTCTGCTGCAGAAATTGCAACTTTGGGACTTTGGGTATAGTGGGAGAATCCAATAGTGTAAGGCTTAAAAATGAGGGCTTTGTCTTCATGCTTTGGACTTGGGTTTTTAGCAAAGGATTCAGAGACTGAAGTGTAGAATTTGGGCTTAGTGAGAGAGGAAGCAGAATTCAAGTGACCCTATTTTTTTATGCCTTCCCCAAGTCTTAGAGAATTTGTGCTGCAACACCTCAGGCAGAGGACAAATATCTAGAATATACAAAGAAATCAGAAAACTAAACACCAAAATCACAAATAATCCAATCAATAAATGGGCTATGGAATTAAAAAGAAACTTCTCAACAGACCAGATCCAAAAAGCCCAAAAACATGAGAAAATGCTCTACATCACTAGCAATAAGAGAAATGCAAATCAAAACTTCACTTAAATTCCACCTCACTCCTGTCAAAGTGGCAAAAATGAAGAGTACAAACAATGACAGATGCTGGAGGGGCTGTGGGAAAAGAAGAACACTGTCACATTGCTGGTGGGACTGCAAACTGGTTCAGCCACTGTGGAAAGCAGTGTGGAGACTCCTCAAAAAATTAGGGCTGGAACCACCTTATGACCCAGCTATCTCACTCCTTGTATTTTCCCAAAGGAGTTAGAATCGGCTTACTATAAAGATACAGCTTCATTAATATTTATAGCAGCTCAATTTACTGTAGCTAAATTATGGAACCAACTCAGATGCCCCTCACTTGATGAGTGGCTTCAAAAACTGTGGTACATATATACAATGGAATACTACTATTAGAGAAAATGATATCATGGCATTTGCAGCCAAATGGATGGAGATGGAAAAAATTATGCTAAGTGAAATATCCCAAACTCAGAGACTTAAGGGCCGAATGTTTTCTCTCATTTGTGGAAGCTAGAATACAATTGGGAACAGTATGATAGATGGCTAAACTAATAATAACCTCAACATGTGTGAATTTTTACATAAACAGAAGGAACCTATCTTATGATGCTGGGGGATGTAGGGACGGTGGCAGGGAGAGGGGTAGGGAATAGGAAGGATATCAAGGAGGCTGGAGGGAGGGAGTATGGGGGAATCAACCCGGTGGGAAATCTTCAACTTCCATAAGAAGTCCAATTAACACGGGAGTTTAATAGGGGGAAGCATGCAACCATGGAGAACCCAACGGGGGAAGCCATGGGATGGCATCAGCTTTGGCTTGCTCTGTCATTATACATTTGTTCTTGATTGTTTGTTGATAATGATTTTGTAAGACCATATTTAATGAATAAAAAGAAAGAATTTGTGCTGCAAAGTTGGCAAACTAGATAGGATGATCAGCTGATGATGATTACAACCACTTATCGATCTGGGTTAAATCAAAAAAAGCAAGTCTCCCTGGATAATCATACCACCCTTTCCCAAACTTGTACACCCAAATCATTGGAACTAGAATTATGTTAACCATATAGATGAATTTTGGGAAGATGTGACTTCTTTATGACAGCAATTTTTCTACCCAAAAACATAGGATGTTTCTCAGCTAATTCAATTATTATTTTTATGTCTTTTAGTGAAAATTTATGGTCTTTATTATTTAGTTCTGAATATTTCTTATTAACTTTGTGGAAATTTCATGTTTCTCAATGCTGTTTTGAATGAAATTTTTTCATTATATTTTCTAATTAATTAGTTTTACAGGTATATTGGAAAGGTAATTTTATATATTTAGTTTGTAATTACTACTGAACTCCCTTATTAATTCTTATAGTTGTATCTTTTTGGATAACTAAACTGTAATACAGAATATTGTACTCCAGTGTTATAGAATAACACCCCAGTGTCAGTGGCAGAAATCTTTTCCCATGGAGGCTGGATGCAGTTAATCATTAATCTATATTTGTTGGGAGAAGATCCTCTACAGGCCTGTTATGTTTATGCACATATTCTGACATAGACATTCACTGCCTATTGTTCTAAGCTATCTGTTTCAGATTGTTTTTATAGCAAACACTCTCTGAAGACAGATGTAGCATTGGGGCTGGAGCGGTGGCTCTGCAGTTTCGATGCTTGCCAAGCATGCACAAATACACAGGTTCAAACCCCAGCACCCACAAACACAAGTAAGTGTCAGAGCAATGAAAGCCATGTGAAAGACTCAATAAAAATTGATTCTCTCTCTCTCTCTCTCTGACTGTCCTTCTCTCTTTAAAAAAAAAAGATAGATATAGGATCACCTTCATAAGCACAGATATCTCATTGCGTGTTCATATGTCCTTTGACCCTCTTCAATAACAGAAGAAACTGGGGTTCAGGAAACTGATACCTAAATGCTGATAATTTGGATACTTCTAATAAGTGAATAATAAATTGTCCTTTACCTCTTATCCAGGAGTCTTCTTTCTTCTATCAGTATCCAGGAAATATGACAAGCTAACTTGTTAGCTTACAAGTGGGGTAAAATGTCAGACTCTCTCATTTCTTGACGGTTTTGGTGATGAGGATAGGATGCTGACAGAAACATGGCTTTCTGGGTAGGGAAAGCTGAGGGACTCATAGACTTATTAATGGTATCTGGAGAAAGTCTATAAAATTGGTAGTGAACATGTTCACTAAATTGTATGGCCAATTGGACAATAAATGGTCCACCACCGTATTGCCCATTAGTGAGGAGGAACCGGGGAAGAGGTTGCAGACTAATTACCAGGAAATAAGTTCAAAGACAGCAGAGTAAAGGATGCCCTAGCTGTTGCCCATTCTCCTCCAGACAGGTGGACTTTCTCTCCAGTTCAGTGGTCAACCTGAAGACAGTGTTATTGGAACTGCTAGGTTTTCTCTGAGTGGGAATATGGGTCCACTCCTTTCAAGGCAACAGTTGTAGAGATGCACACCTATGACCTATGCTAAGCATGAAAGGAGGAAAATTTGGATTGTTATAGGAAGAAAGCATTAATACTTTGCTGGACTCTTAGGAGATGAGGGGTGGTTATATTAAGGAAGAACGGCAATAGCCGAGACTCTTAATGTCTCAACTTGGCTTGTAATCTGTCAAATTTCGATTCAAGAGGGCAAGAATAAAACACTTAGAGGTGTTTCTTTTTCTTTTCTTTCTTTGCAGAGAGTCTGGCTGCTATAAGGGAGTGTTGAGCCTCTTGGGGGAGATTTCTCAGAGAAAAGGAAACTCCTTTGGGAAACTGTAGTTGAGACATTTGGGCTGTAACTGTCCTGGCTGGGTTTAAAATGCTAAGGAAAGTAACCCAGTGGTGAAAGAGAAACTGAAGCAAAGAAATCCAGATAAATTATTATGGGCGGCCCCACTACCCTGGAAAATCCCCTGAATTCTTTTGTTGAAATCAGGCAAAATCATAAAGGATTAGTTATTTCAGTATGGGCATAGTACAGGGATCAGCAAGCTTTTTCTGTAAAGGGTCAGATAGTAAATATTTTAGGCTTTGTGGGACATGCTGTCTCTGTTGCAACTATTCAGCTTTGCCACTGTAGAGTGAGAGCAGCCATAGGCATTACATAAATGAAGGGATGTAGCTTTGTTCTAGTAAAACCTTCTTTACAAAAGCAGCCAGCCTGCTGGACTTGCTTCACAGGCTGTGGTTTGTTGACCCCTAATACAGCAGATGCCTTGAATAAAGGTGGCATCCTCGAAGAAGGTTGCTGCTGTGTACACCGTGCTTAAGTCAGCAAATGGGTACAAATCCCCAATGGCTCCAGCCAAAGAGCAAGGAGAAAAATAAAAGCTGCTCAGTGAAGGGGTACCTGAGATCAAGAGAGATGGTGCCAATCATGAGGACCTTGCTGCCTGATACAGATGTGCAGAAAATATCAGAAGTTAATTTGGTGGAGCCATGAGCCATAATACTAAAACCCAAATATAAATGAAAAATCTTGATTAATAGCATGGAGCCATTCCAGCTCTCTATCCTCCCTAACTTCATTTCCTATCTACCTTCACTTCAGTCAATACAAGGAGAAAGATGATTAAATGTCTTTCAAAGGGGAGAACAGAAGTTATACACATTTATGCTGGGGAATTTTGGGAAGGGGAGGAACTTCAACTTTCATGATCTTTGGGTTTGAGTTTCCAAGACACTATCCTATTTAGATCTGTGGAAGGGAATGGCACACAGATTCAGCTATTGTGTCTATTACATACATTGAAGATACCTGGTATATTGTGTTGGACATTGTCAATAATTTCTTTTCATGCTCTGACATCTGAGGATTTCAGTTCATATCAACTTGTGTACCTGAACTGCTCTGCCATTTGCTCCCAGGGGGTGGACTGGATTTAGTGAGCATGTCTTGACCCTTTCATATCCACAGCTTTCTTTACACAGATGATGTCCTGTTGGCTGGTTTTATGGACTGAATTGTGTCCCCTCAACATTTGGATGCTAAAGCCCTAACTTCCAACATGACTGTATTTGGAGATAGAGCATTTAAAGGGGTTAACATTCAATAAGGTTGTAAGAGTGGGGTGCTAATCCAATGTTACAGGTGTCCTTATCAGAAGAAGAGACACCAGGGGTGTGTATGCACAGAACAAAGGCCATGTGAGAACACCATGAGAAGGGAGGCCGCCTGCAAACCAAGGAAAGAGGCCATAGAAGAAACCAAATCTGCTGACATCTTGACTTTGAACTTCCGGATTCCAGAGCTGTGAGAAATAAATTTCTTCTGCGTTATCCAACCATTTCAACTTTTGTAATGCCAGTGCTAGCAGACTACTACAGATGGCCAATTTGAGGCCTGAGACCCAAAAGCCCTGACCAGCATTATTACATCTCTTTTGGCAAGGTTGGCTGATAAACCTTGAAAAATTTAGAGACCTCAGAAAAGATTTTGTGATTGCTCTTTCCAGGCTCCCATCATCAAAACGTGGCCCAACAACTCACTTCACTGAGATTTTAGTGTAGGAGTGTCTAAGAGACTTTCAAATGTTTGAGGAAACATCACCAGTAGATAATGTAGCTCTCAGAAAACTGGTAATTCTTCACAGTAAGTTACCCTTGTTCACTCAGGGTGGCTTCCTAGTGGATAACTGATTAGTTACATATGCATACATTTTAGGCAGTTCTCTTTGTCACGGGAGCCAACAATAGAAAGGATGGTAGGAAATCTGTCCCTGGTGTTAGATAAAGTGCTTAGTGACACTATCTTGGTCCTAGATGGCATTTAGATTAGACCCAGCTCATTGACCAGCTTTGTGGTGGTTCATAGAACTGCCTTAGACTTCCTCCTTTTAGACAAAGCTGTACTCTGTGGAATCACTAGCATATCCTGCTATGTTTGGATCAATATTTGAGTCAAGTTGAAAGGTCAATTCAAAAACTCAAGGAGAAAGCCACCTGGCTCTGTAATGTAGATCCTAATGGTTTGTGGAGTTTGTTCAGTTAGCTGTGTTTGGGACTCTGAGGGATGGAGTTGAGGTCAAGACTAAAATTTGGCCTCATCATGTTAATTGGAGTTTGTTGGTACTGGTCTTAATCAGATGATGTGTGAGACAAATTGGATGGATTTGGTTTCAGTCTGCCCTGTTCTGATCTGATTAAATCGTGTGGTCAACAATGTAGGGTATTCATGGGATGATTCTCTAGATGACAAGATGCTGAGAAGTGAGACAATCCTCCATGGGTCTCTTACATTTATACACAGCTCATGAGTAAGGCACTCATTGTTCTTCAGTTTGGATTATTTTTCCAAGAGTGCTTGTGTAGAGACCAGCCTTAGAAGACATACGGTCTCCTTCCATGACAAGGACAAGATTTACTCCCGATGTTGGAAGACTCCCTCTGGAGCAAAGAGCAGAATTGCTTAAATCCATTATAAAAGATTTGGGTTCCCTAAGCTCAGGATTCTTTCTCTAATGCAACCTACTATGTTTGCAGTGTTCATCTGGCTGGTCATCTGGCATGTTACTCTGTGGGAACTGGAACTTGAGGAATTAGGGCAAAAATGTTAATACTCTGGTTACTATTGCTGTGAATAGTGACTGATCATTTATCTCTGACCTAGGAGTTTCATGTTTTCTGTTAGCATCCGTAAAACTGTGGAAGGTGAACTTATTAACTTGTAAAAACAGTGAAATATGACAGTATTCAGTTCTTGATAAGCTCCAAGCAGCCATTACTAAACAGTTGGAGTTGGTACGTGAGATGAAACCAATTTTCTGTCCTTTGCATAGACAGTGTGAAGAGGGCAGTAGATGTGTGATAATCAGAGAAGGCCTGGACTAACAGTTACAATTGTGGGGAGACAGAAGAATATTAGGGTACCAGCATGTCAGTGGATTTATGGAAGATGACACTGTCTCTAGACATGCGACATAATGCTTTATAATGTGAAGCATGACAGCCCTTACTTATTCCTGATTTATTTAATTAGTAGTTGTTTTTTTCTTTTTCTTTCCTTTCTTTTTTTTTTTTTTTTTTTTTTTTTTTTTTTTTTTTTTTTTTTTTTTTTGCCTGTCTTCTACCTTGCTAGGGACTGGCTGGCCAGGCTATCATGAAGAAAACCTGTCATCTTCTTCCAGCCTGTTTTGTGGCCCTTTCTCCTTCCTAAGTGCCTCTGTTCCCTAATGCAAGCCTGTTTTCAAGAAAGAAACCATTAATGGTTAATTATACCCTAGTTTTGATTCAAATTATTAGTGTTATTTCTCCTGTTGAACATTCTTTGACCCTTGGCTGTATTTTTAGAAGGAATGACTCTTATACATGGAAGATATTTATAGAATTTTTGTGCAGGCATAAATATTTAGAAGAATTTCCTGGTGCCCTTACATTACAGGTCCTAATTTTAGCGTGTCTAACTGACTGGTATGGGTGCTGATGGTTGGCTACCCCCTGAATAGTCCTCAGCCTCTTAAAATAAAGTTACATTGATTTAAAACCATAAAGAAAACGAATCTAGGAATATATCACCTTTTAGCATCTTTTGCAATTCTCCACTGGCTGGAACACCTCTAATCATAATTTTCATGCTACAAGGGCTCTTTTCAGAAACTTGTAGAACATCTGAAGGAAGAGAGAATTTTTAAACAATTTTTATCCTAATTAACTTGGCCCATTTTTGAAGAAATGAGAATGATTATCTCAGAGATTAATTAAGATCACTAAAGGTAATGGCGGGACCAGACCCTAAATGCTCCCATAAATTCCTCTCCCCTGGTCTGGAAAGAAACGTATCCCAAGCAAAAGGGCAGAGGTTATTAAGGTGAACGAGGTTGTTGCCTTTTACAGGGTGAAGGCGCCCTTTCACTTTGTGGTTACAGGTGAGAGAGGAGGAGGATCCTTCATAGTCTTTATATTTCAATCACACAGTGTATTCCCTGATACAGTATGAAATATAACCTTAATGAATTAGTCTTTCTTTTTTTAAAGAGAGGGACAGTGAGTGAGAGAGAGAGAATGAGAGAAAAAGAAACAATTTTATTCAGTTTTTCATGTGGCCTTTGTTGCTCTGAGACTTCATTGTATACGTGGTGCTGGGGTTTGAACTCGCATACTTGTGCAGGCTGTACAAGCGCTGTAATCACTGAGTCACTACTCCAGCCCTGAATTAGTCTTAAACATGATACTTATCAGAGTAATGAGCAGAGTGCCTGGAAGTCCAGAATTATGGTATTAGAAACCATCCAGTGAAAGTAGTTATTCTGTAATGTCCTATCTCAAAGGAATGAGTAGCTCTGAAAGATGTAGGGGAAGAATGTCCCCAAAATTTCTTTAAAAAAATGTTAGGGGAGAAAATATGGTCCACTGGTCCCTAAAAGCTCTCAGACCTTTGAGCTTGAAGCGAGGGATCCTAGAATAACCTAGGAGCTAGATCTTTCCAGCTCAATGAGACCTTGACCACGTGGAACCGTGGATGGTGTCTGAGGGGTGGGAATTCAGATCACACTCTTTTCTCCAGCCTTGAAATCAGCATTTTAGAAAGAGCTTTATTCCTCTACAGTGACCAGACAGAAGGAGCGTGTGCCAATGGAGAGTGCTATCCTTCCTGGTTTTCTTGAGTGCTTGGCTTCCTAAGATATGATGCTATACTCTGAGCTGACTAACAGAACTGATTTTGTTCAAGTGTCCAGCTGTCAGGTACTGGGGCTCTCTTTGTCCCAAGAGGTAAACTTCTATTAGTACAAATCAGCCATGTGAATTACATTTTCCTCATCTGTGATTATTTTAGAAAGAAACACACGATGATATTCTAGTCAACCAGACAGAAGTGAAATCTACGTGTTGGAGGGGTGTGCTCCTGGGATTACTTTTTCCTTACTTTTAAGAAGAGACACAAGAAAAGAATGTTTTCTTTAGGCCCTTGTACATTGTTGTTTCGGAATGAGACACATAGAGCTACTGAAGCTATTTTGCCACTGTGAGAATTCGATTCTGAAAACAAAGGGCGGCATGCCTTTGACCAAAAGATAGGTGGGAACAACCTGAATCCTGGATGACATGATCGAACCACTGAATTATGCTGAATATGTCTTAGATCCAAACTTCAGGCTATGTGAGATAAATGCCCATATTGTTTAAACCTTTTTAAGTTGTGTTTTGTATTACATGCAGCTCCAAGGATTCCAAACTGACTTCCAATCATCATCCTGGCTTACCTTTTCCCCCTTCCTTACTTTGCCCTCCTGTAGGGAGATGTTTTCTAATAGACAGTTGGTGTTTGCAAGTTCAAGCACCCATGATATCCCACAGCGCTTAATCTCTAGGTACACATATGGGACCTCCAAACTTTTTTCAAACCTCTGAGATGGCTCAGAAGGAAACTCCTTTAAATTGGCAAATCGACAAATATCAGTTTCCTTCCTTTAGACTGGAGGACTTGTGAAATTTCAGAAGACTGACAAGGACCTGGACTTTTGGACAGAGCACTGCATGGTGGCCCATTTCCACTGGTCTAGGTGTCTGGTCAAAGTGTCTCACACTTTAGGACTCTTCCCCATGCCTGGAGGAAAGGGGTTAGGTCACTTTAAGACCTCAAGATAGTTTGTTTTCTAAGGCCTTTTGCCTTTTCCTCCTCAAATGGGGAAAAAAAGGAAAATAAATCCCCCATGTATTTCTGAATTTCTTTTCTTTTCTAGTCCTCACATCTCTAAATATATCAAACATGATAATTTTCTGAACAACTAAGATATACATAATAAATTTTATGTTCTTAACTGTATCAAGTGACTTTAGATCTGCAAAGGATGCTAAAAAGCAAGAATAGATAGTACCCAATTTGTAAATTAATTTGAGAGTGTAATTTTTTTAAGTGGGTTACTTTAACTCAGAATGCTTTTTCTTATAGAGACAATGGTGGTCAAGTTCCAGGTGTGGCTCACAAAAGCCCACATAATCCATAATGTGCTATAGCCTTGTTATTTACAACCATACTAATAAAGTTAGTGCTTGCTAAGCATCTTCTTTGTAACCAGACTCTTTAGTGTGGTCTTGATGGTATGTCAATGATTGGATTCTAGTTCTATGTCAAAGGCAACCTAAGCTCAGATAGGTTGGGTAATTTGCCCAAGGGCACACAGCATGTGAATGGTAAAAGCAGGACCCTGTGGTCTCCCTGGCCCCAGAGCTGGTTGTTTTCACATTCATCCTGCTCTCCTGATGGGTCTCAATTGCTATTTTCATTAATGTTCCTATGGAAAAATGCATTCTAAATTTTATTTTCAATGCCAAGAGTACATCTCTCAGCCCTGGCAACCAAAGTCTTTCTTTGCCCTTCCAATTTCCCCGTTTTTCTCCTCAATAGCATAGTAAGAGATAGAGAGAGACAGAGATAGATAAATAGAGAAAAGCAAAATGAGAGAAAAAGAATGAATTAGAGTGAAAGGTTGGGCTGGCATGAACCCCACACTGTCATTTGCCAGCAGCTTGTGTCCATCTCTGGCTTTTTGCATCCTCTGGCTCCTCCAATACTGTTGGGCAACTGAGCCGGAGATAATACACACACTGCTCATTACATCTCTGCTGCTTTTACCACCTGTGTGCAGCCCAATTATGAACACAGGCTTGATAGAAAGGCTTGGTGATTTTTCAAATCTCAGCTTGGACCAGAACTTGACTTTGTAAACATTCAATAAAATGTGGTTTAAAAACAAACACAGTGAGATTTCTGACAGTCCCTCCTCCCTCCCAGTTGGCATCTCTTTGGGTGAGGACCATCATAGCCTCCTGCATGCCTCAGCTGTGCCCCTAACTGGCCATCCTTTCCCCACCGAATCAGTCTCTTCTTTCTTTAGTGCTTCTGGAAGTGCTGGGAGTCTTGTAAAATCTGTCAAGCTGTCTCAGTGCCTCCAGTTGGCCTGCATCTCACCCAAAGTGCTGTCATGGTTTCTTATTTTAAAAAATCTTCCATTCATGTTTTGTAGTTTCCCTTGACAGCAAGTTTCAGCCCACTTCTCTTCCTCAAAAGCAGGTTCCTAGTTTCTCCCACTACCCTGTATGTTACACATCCTTTACTGCTACCAGGATGACCTTAAATGATCCTCTTGCTTTTGGTTACTATTAATATTACAACTGAGGATTCATCATTTAGCTTACGCCATGTTTTGGATCTTGTTCTCTGCTCCTATTCCTTCCATTTCCTGGATTTCCAACCTAGTTTCATTGCTTTTCAGTTTTCCTTACACAGGGGAGAAAGAATTAAGGGAGAAAGCAAAGCACTGAGCTGGACCAAGGGAAGTGCTTGCCGCTGATTGGCTGAGAGCCAAGGGAAGTGCTTGCCGCTGATTGGCTGAGAGCCAAGGGAAGTGCTTGCTGCTGATTGGCTGAGAGGAGGTGTTTCCGTTCCCCCCCGGATGGAAGGACTCTCATTCTTCCATTTTCACACATGATTGAGAATTGGCTTCATAAAGTGGAAATGACATGGAAAACCAAACAGAGAGACATGATTAACATAATCAACACTGAAAATATATATGATCGAATGAAAGCTTGGCTAAGAAATTATCCAGAATATTTAGGACAGAATGATTTAAAATTATTGCAAATATGAGTGAAGAGTGTTCCCTTTGGGAGCTGAGCATCCACGGTCTCCACAGACCTTCGCTGCCATTAGTTGATTAATTAATTCATTAACACCTCGTAGAGCGCAGGATATTGACTCCATATGGCACTGAGCAGGCAGTTTGATTTCTTTAGAAAATTTCTCTTATAAGAAAGCACAGAAATAGTAAATAATTAAGCTCTAAGCGGCCTTGTTGTGATCTTTTATTGATCAAGGCAGAGATTTGGGAGGAGGAAGGCTTCAGGCACTGGCTCTAACCTGACTCTATTTGCCCAGTGACGACATGTTACCGTGAGAGGCTTGCTCTTATTATAAAGCCTTTAAGGACGAAAACAAGCCCACAACATGTTTATGGCTTGAGTTACTTCTGTCTGAGGTTAATTGCCCCAGTCTTGAAGACTGAGCATTTTCTAGTGGACTCCCAAGAGGCCAAGGGGAGCGAGATGACACCCCGCGACACTCCGGCTGCCTGCTGCCTTCGGAGTCCCGGCTTCATTAAGCTAGGTTTCAATGCCTTCCCCACCCCTTCTAATAAAGCTATTAGGACAATGACTTACGATTGTGCGACTCAGTGAGACCTCCAGGGAATGAAGGTGGGAGCATGAGCAGAAGGGCTTGAGCGAGGATCAACGACAGAAAGTGGTCTGAGCGGTTCTGCAGGGTGGATTTTTGTGGCTTTCCTCCTGGGGTACCATGTACTCCCCACTAGTTTTTGTTTTTTTTAATCTCTGCTCATCAGCCAGCCAAGTTCCCCTCCCTGAGGTCTCCTGTTGATTCATATGGGAGGGAGAGCCATTGGGTGGGATCAGCCTCTGTCTCCCATTCCAAATGTACCCCCTTCTCTCATTCTGCTCCAGTCCCCTCCTCCCCTGTGTGGTCTTTCTCTTTTCAGCAGCGCTTCTTTGGGGGAATTTCCTGCACCCACTACCTTCACATTACCACCTTCTGGGCACCTGTAGCTGCCCCTTGGTGACTAAATTCATCTCACTCCTCTGTAGATAAAGGACACTCATGTCATTGATCTTCCGCTGGGAGGCTTTGGATGTTGTCCCCAACTCTCCACTGCCCCACCCCTTAACATCTCCTCCTTTGGCTTTTCTGGTACAGTCCATCTAATGAGTGTTCCCTGCTCACTTTTTGGGGGCAGCCATGAGGATGTAATGCTCAGATTCCCCTTTAAGAAGGGGCTTACTGCCTAGCCCCTTCAGGGTTCTCCTTTTGGGGGCCAACATCTTGCTCTTCTTGGGTGCCCTGTCCTGTTAGACCTTGCAAGGCAGTGGTAAAAGGGCCCTGCCATTTCTCACCATGTGCGACCCCCCCAACAGAAATCTCTGCTGTGGAGTTCCCTGGGGAGGAGGGGGTGACAGAGATTAGTCAGGTGCCCCGCAGTGGACCACGGCCCTGCCCAGTCCTGCTTCTGTGCTTTCCCTTTCCCAGTTGTTGTTTCTCAGTAAACTCACTCCCTAACTCCATCTCAGTGTGGGTCTCCTGTGGGACCAAGTGACACTGTCCGTGTGTTCCTTTGTTGCTGTTACTTCTTGTCAGCGTTTTAAACGATGGTGTTTCGGAGGCATTGATTAGGTGCCCTTTCTTTGTTCTTGGCCATCACCTTATTCTCCTCCCTTTCATTCCCTTTGTCCCACTCTGGTGACTTCCAAGCTTGGGGACCTGTGCCCAGGTGCCAATTCTGTGTATCTCTGCTTTATTGATAGTTTTTGGAATGTTTTGCATGCACTTTAAACTTAACATGTGCAAAACAGAACTCAACAACCTCAATCTCTTATTCCCAGACCCCACCTCCCCAAAAAAGTCCTTCCTTATTTTCTATCTTGGGAAGTGGTACTTAACTGTGGATTAAATCTCTACGTGTGCAGTTCTTCTGTTGCGCTGACACCCATGTCCTGTCCCCAACCCTACCTCCCCCAGCATCTCTCAGATGACTGTTGTCCCTGTGATTTTTGGAGCTGCCTTTGTTCTGGCCTGGATCAGTAGGATCACCTCCTGACTAGCTTCTTTCCCCATTTCTACCCGGTTCAATGCATCTTTGAGTCCATTGTCTGAGTGAACTTAAAGTACAAATCCAGTGTCCTTCCCTTGATCAAACTCTTGATCAAACCCTTTTAATAGTTTTCCCCCACATCTCAAGATGTCTAAACACGTCAAAGTGGTTTTAGGAAATGCTTGTCAAAAGGCAGTCCTGGATCACCAGCATCAGGGAACGTATTAAAAATGAAAATTCTGAGGCCCCACCCTGGACCTACTACATGCACTGAATTGGAGGGGGAGGGGTGGCAATCGCTGTTTAATGAGCTCTCCAGGTGATGCATGCTAATGTTACCGGTGGCTGAGCGAATCATTCACATCTCTAGTTTCCTCTTTTCCCCACCTACTTTGACTGCACTGAGTAACTTGCCTGCTTAACACATTGGTTTCTAAGAATCAGTCCATGAATCACCCCCTCCAGGAAGCCTTCCTTGACGCTTCCCTAGCTGAATTCAGTGCCCCTCCTCTGTGCTATTACAGACCCCTATTCTTTTTCACAGCCCTTATCATACTGTTTTATAATTACCTTTTTACAAGGCTGCATTTCCTGCTAGACTGTGAAGTTGTTCGGAAGGGAGATTGTCTTCCATCTCCTCTCTGGGGCTTGGCTCACTGCCAGGCCCAGAGATGGGGCACAGTAATGACATCCTTATGGAATAATATCAAGTCCTCACTTTGCTGGAATTGGTGGGCTACGTTGGCCCTGTCAGCTGCCTGCAGCAGATGTACTCTGCCTCATCCAGCAGCTTCATGTGCCTCTGGATGTCTACTGTAGAAGTAGTGGGGCTAGAGTTTGATCTCATCCTGCCTGTTTCATTTAAGCCCCAGGGAGCTGGGTACTGGCCTGTGCTAATTGGATGATGGCATTGAGTCCGACTGGCCTTGTAAATGTGTGCACAGGTAGTGAGCGGAACACAGTTCAAACAGAATCATTTTTGAGATGCTTTGATTCTCCTAGCTAAGCAGTCTGACTCTGCTGCACTCCTGGAGACTTGGCATTAGTCTGTTATTGATGAGATCCTGCCTTGGAGATCAGGTATGTAGAGCAGATGGCAAAGATGTTGTGGCTGTCGCTGCTCTGTCCTCCCAGTTGTTTAACCCTGAAAGGCCTTACTTTGTCCATCTTCTCAGTGGGCATTGTCCAGATTAGTTGTGTGTTCTGCTGAGAGCTTGAGGGACAAGCCCTTCTGAATGAGTCTGGCTTGAAAGTCCAGAAGGTAGGCATGCAACTGGAAATGCACCAAAACCCAAGGGAAAGCACTGAGAGGGGAGCACTGGTCTCTTTAGGAAATCCAAGAGCCCAAAGAAGGATGATCTAGATCCTGATTGAAAAATGGGTGGGAGAAAAAGAGACTTGCCATCTCTGCAGATCCTGTCCCTTCCAGGAGACCAAGATGCACCAGCAAGAGGAGGTCCAGGAGACAGATTGGGAGAGTTTTAAACTCAATAGAGCAAGCTCTACATCCTTGTGGTGCTCATGTCCAGCCCGTGTGAGACCAAATCTCTGTGTTATACTTACCAAAAGGACAACTTTCTCCACCAGTCACCCCTCAGATCAAGCTTATCACTTTAAGGCAGTGGTCCTTTCTCTATTTTGGGAGTCAAGGACTCTTGGGAGAATCTGAGAAAGTGATGACCATTATTACCCTCAAACAGGAACAATTCAAGGGGAGAAATATAGAAGATTCAAGAGACCGGGGTGTGGGCCATGGGGGCGTAATTCTGGTTTAAGAATAAATGCATATTATATTGTTTCTTTTTATGCATTTATGATTATACAAGAACTCGACTCCTTGAGAATAATACTAATAATAAAAGGAACAGTTCACCAGAGGTGCATATATTTTAATCTCATTTCAGGTGGTTTGTGGAAGTCCCAAAGTTTAATTATTATCCATTAACCTTCAGGAGCTTATAGACTGCTGATAAGGAAGCCCTGCTGTTAGCTGCCCCCCGTCTTTCTGCATCAGTCTCCTCTTCCTTGGCATTTGTCCTAGGCAGCACTGGTCCCTTCTCAGTGTCTAGGTAGCAAGTTGCCCTTACTGCAAAGCAGAGCAGGGCAAAGCGCAACAAGTGGCTTGGCCTCGGGCTCGGGAATCAAGGGGGCTCTGGCTGCACCCCGGAGTTCCTGTCCTGGCTTCTCCACTCCTTTACTGTGTGGCTCTGTAGGTTGATTGATTAACTATGCTGAGCCTCAGTGTCCTTGCTGATAAAGTGAGCATGATCATAGAACCTGGCCCACGGGGTTGTTGTGAGAATTCAGTGAGGCCCTGCAGGTCAGCATTATCTGCAGGGATTAGCGTTCAAGGGGAGCTCAGGGCTGGGTCTTTTAATCTCTGTGTCCTAGGTCTGTGCACAGTGGGTATTCAATTAATATTGGTGGAAAGGAGGAGGAATAATCGAGATAAGATGGAGATGTACCTGTGAGAGTTTGCTTAATGTGACCGACCTGGCAAGCAGCAGCAATGGGGCTGGGGTGGGAGTGGGGGGAGTGACCTTGACTTTAGTTGCCCCATCCTGCCAGGTACATGAATTTTCCCTAAAGCTGGAGAGCTGGTCACTCAAAGTAGGAGCTAGCAGGTATGGATTAAAGGAGATAATGGGGAAGTGTTGCAGGTGTATAAGTTTTGGCTTCAGAGCCAGAAATTGGTTCAAAACTAAACTGTGAAACTCATCTGACACAGGTGCTTCAGTTTCGTCTATGAGATGTGAGGGTATGGATACCTATCTCATAAGACTCTTGAGCAGACTATATTGAGTCCAGTATAATACAGAATTTAGCACATAGAAGACACAGAAGTGGGAGCTAGTGTTATTGTAAATTGTGCAAAGTCAAACGAGTCAGCATTCTGAAAAATCAGTGTGTTATTTTTCACTTTTGGGTTAGGATGAGCTGCTTGCTGAGACACAGTCTCCTGGGGGCATGCAGGATCCCAGGCTCTAAGTTGAGATGGAATTCAAATCCTGGCTTTACCACTATCTTGCTGGGTAACTTAAACAAGTCAATTAACCTCTCTGAGCCCCAGTTTCTTCATTTGTGAAATAGAGATACTACAGCTTATCACTCACAGTTGCTTTATTGTGAAGATTAAGTGGGAGAATATGTATATTGCATTTAGTACAGGGTCTGACACATAGCAAGTACCTCATAAATGATAGTTTTATTGCAGTTATTGTCTGAGGGAGAAGAAATGGAGATCTATAAATGAAACTTTACCTAAGGCAGCCTTAGCTGCTGCTTCTTCTTCTTCTTCCTCCTCCTCCTCCTCCTCTTCTTCCTCCTCCTCCTCCTCCTCCTCTTCTTCTTCTCCTCCTCCTCCTCCTCCTCCTCCTCCTCCTTCTCCTCCTCCTCCTCCTCCTCCTTCTTCTTCTTCTTCTAGAGGGACAGTGAGAGAAAGAGGGAATCAATGTTATTTAGTTTTTCATGTGGGTTTCATTACTCAGACACTTTGCTGTGTACGTGGTGCTGGGGTACTGAGTCCTTGTGCATGCCAGACAAGCACTATAACCTCTGAGACACAGCTCTAGCCCCCAGTCTTAGCTTCTTGAGGAATTATTTTACTTTGCTTTCATTTTATAGCTAAGTCTGGACAACATAATGGCAGCCTATAGGTGGCTTGTTCTGGGTGAGGTCAAGGGAGAGGCTAAGGCACCCGTAAACTCCAGGGACCTAGCAGAACCTGTGTAGCCCAGGACAGCATGCTTCTTTGTTAGAGATGCTCTGTGCATGCTTCCTGGAAAGCTGTGGTCCTTGGAGCCCCTGCCTAGTAAAGTTTCCCTCCTCGGTAAGGAAAGTCCATCTGAGGTTACCTGAAGGCAGAGGCCATGTGTACCCAGGGCTCTATGCAGCCCTGCTCCTCCAGGGAGCCTCTGCCCTACCCCTGGCACTGAGAGGCTGCTGGGCTTCATTCATATTCATCATCACTTGGAGCTGCACCTTTTCTCCAGGCTGCGTGGGGATGTGCATCACCATGGAAACGCTGGAGGTGAAATCACTCAACTGTTGGCCAGCAGAGTTACTCTCTGGAGCTTGGAAAAATGGACAGCAGGCTCGTGGTGTCACAGAGAGGAAAGATACCCTTAAAACAACCTAAATGCTCTCAATTCCATTTGGGGACTTTTCCCTTTAAATAAAAGCCAAACAGTAAATGAAAGAGAAATGTTTCGGTCTCTAGATCGGCTACCCCAGAGAGTCCATTTGGGACAGACATGCCAATCCTTGCTGGCTTTCCTAACCTGCCACATCTTGTAGACCGGATAACATGCTCTGTCTGGAAAGAAATTGGGGGACATCTCACAGCTGATATTTTAAAGTATTGAAGCCAGGGCCTGGAAGTGTGGACCTTTGAGCCCAATAGCCATTTCTGGTTCTTGGCCTGATTTTTGGGCCCCGGCATCTTTGCCAAATGAATATGGTGGCTGTGGTTAGCAAGGCTGCGAGGTCTTGGGATAAGCTGTGGCGGTACCCACTCACAGGCCACCTGAGACTTTTGAGTCTATTCTGGAACAGATTTTGGTAGGGAGGGACTGCAATGATCTGGCTTTCTGGGTTGGGGTGGGAGAAGAGAAGCAGTGTGTGGGAGGGTGTGGGTGGTGCTGGGAGCGTGGTGGCTGGACACTAAGAGAGACTGGAGGAGAGACTTTGGCTAGATGGGGATTTGAGCATGCCCATGATTTGGAGGAGGCCACCAATATAAATCACCTGGTAATTCCAGCTCAATCTCAGAGTTGCATGATTCTTATCTTCCTCCCTTGGGGAAAAAGAACACCAATAACACTTACTTTGCCTTCAATCGGAGCAGTTTGGAACTCATTGTATAAAGTCTTGCCTGCCTGCCTGGACTTCGGTTATTGTATCAAAGGATATTAAGACAGACAGACAGATAGACAGACACACAACCCCCCTCCCCTTGCCCCTACCAATTGACCTTGAAATTTAGGACATGGTTTTACTTTTCCAGGTGAGAACAGACAGGTCTATCAAAATGTCATCTAATTGATTCCATTCTGTGTAATTAACCATGCCTTTTAACTTCTAAGCGACTTAGTTTCTCTGCATTAAACTTCAGCCAGAACAATGAGGATGTTCTGGAACACATTGGTAGTTCTAACACAGGAGGAACAAGGGTTTGCAGATGTTGGCATGTGGGGTCAGTGGCGTCCCTTCCTGTTTCTGACTCGGGGTGTCATTTACATAGACTACATGGTGGATGGTAACTCTGGAGTTGGTGTAGGCAGCTTTGTAGGGAGGGGGTTTGGAGGCTGGTGGATATTCAGCTCTAGGAGGCAGGAAGGAGGAGAAGAGATGCTCCAAGGGATATAGGAAGTCCAAAATGAGTTGGCACAGGTGGCGGGACTGTCACATTGGTGACATGGCAGAATGGCATTGCTGGAATTAAAGCAATAAGCAGAGAGAAGGTAGGCAGGAGCCAACAGGGAGAATGAGAAGGAACTCATCCAGATAAGGCCAGTCCCTTTGCGAGGATTCTTGAAAACCACCAAGTGAGGTCTGAGGTCCTTCTACCATTTTGCAGAGGTCTGTAGTCCTTCTACTATTTGTCCACAGCCTTGGGGAAAAACTTGTACAATGGAGGGATGTATGAGTCACTGTTTAGTGGAGCCCTGGGTCATATGGGCTTCCTGTTAGGCATTGAAATTCTCAGGAGGATTACTGTGTTAGAAAGGGAAGACTTATTTCCTTATTGAGAACCTCAAAGTTAGAATTGCAAAGATGTGAGAGGAATGGAAATAATATTGTAGTCTGCACCTCTGCTGAGCAGTATGACTTCTCTCTGCTTCTAGCAGAGGCTAAAATTCAACAAACTATTTCCTCTTCTTGGGCACTCATCTAGATTACATTTTCTTAGGCTCCCTTCCAGTTACCATAACCATGTGTCTGAGGTCCCGCCCACGGAAGGTGAGCGGAAGTGATGTGTACCACGCCAGGCCTGGCATAAACATCCCAAGTATGGTTCTCCATGGCCTTTTCCTTCCTGCTGGCTTGTAGTAGATCAGCATGCTGTCTTGAAAGTCATGTGTTAAAGGTAGTGAAAGCACAAGATGAAAATGGCCTGGGTCCCTAAACCACTACTCAAAGCAGAGCTGCTTGCCAATTAGGAATGTCCACTGGGGTCTTTTAATAAGTAGCAGGTCTGAGCTATCCTCTGTATTTGGCTTTGCTACAGCAACAAACAGAATCTTAACAAAATACTATTAGCACTGAGGTTTTTTCTACCAGGGTCAAGTTTGACTGCTCTGGATCCAGTCAATTTTGGCAAAGGGATCATGAAGAGCAAATCATGTGCCAGGTCAAGAAAAAGTGTAAGGGGGCTGGAGCGGTGGTTCAGCAGTTATGGCACTAGCCTGGCATGCACAAGGACACGGGTTAGAACCCCAGCATCATGTACGCAATGAAGTGTTGGGGAAACAAAGACCAGATGAAAAAATAATTGATTCTCTCTTAAAAAAAGAAAGAAAGAAAGAAAGAAAGAAAGAAAGAAAGAAAGAAATGGTGTAAGGTTTCTCTCAGCAGGGCCTTCAGTGGGGAGATTTTTCTTGGACAGGGATTGTGAGCATGGCAGTTACTTTGACTTACTGTCTCATCTTACCAGGATACAAAACAAAATAAACCTCTATATAACCTGAATCTGCCTTCTGGTAACTCTCCCTCTGTTTCCAGTTCGTCTCTTGGCAGCAGTAGTTCACCCCATCCTGATGTCTTGTTCACAGGGGTCATCTTCTGCAGCTACACCCTAGTTCTCACCTTATTCCTTCTGTGGCATGCTTTCCCAAGCATGGGCTTTCAAGTCACACAGACGTCAGCTCACATCCCACCATCTCCATGTGGTCTTGGATTGTCGACACATTATCTTTCTGAATCTCAAACTCCTCATCTATAAAATGGAGACGTAGGCACTTCACAAGGTTGTTGTATTTAACATGATTCTGCGCCCGAGGCACTCAACACTGTGCCTGTAGAGTCAGCTCCTTCTCAGCAGTAGCTCTGATTTCTGTTGTGTTTGATGTTACGATTTCAGACTCTTCAACCAAGCTGGTTAGTGGCTCTGAATATATTGAAGCTGGTTGAAATCCAGTGGCACTTGGATCTGAGCTGAGTTCTGCAGCTGCTATCCAGCTGACATCCACACAGCATAGGGGACCACCACATTTTGTGGTATGGGTGCTCTACTCATGCTCTTCTCCACTGGTTGGAAGGCCCAGTAAATCATTAGTCCTGAAAGTTGTTGTCAACTGGATCTTCAGGATCACCAGAGCAGTAGTATTGTACTAATTCACCCAGGTCCTCTTAAGACACCACTCTTTGTCCTAGGTCTTGACATATCAGGGCATCTCCTGTGGCATTGCCAGCTAAGAGGTGGTTTTGGGAGCTTAACATAGCCTAAAGGATTTTTGAAGGATTGTATGGATTGATTGATTTTTCTTAACTTCCCTTTTGTCATGGATATTTTGGAGAATTTGATAAAAGTTCTGGAATCTTCTCTCTAGAAAAATATTCTATACACATCTACACAGTGTTTTTGCATACTATTTGGGAGATCTCAGAAGAGTGTGAGCCCCCGGGTGGCAAGGTTGGTTTGGGAATGTGCCTGCCATTTGTGGGGAGCTGTGGCCTCTTTCTGGGGAGGGAGCTCCAGGCAGCCTCCCCTCCCATGACCTCAGCGAAGGGAGAAAGATCCAAGCACTTTTCTCATCAAGCTCAAATCAACACTGAAACCTCAGAGGGCCTCCCCTGTCTTCCCAGTCATCTCAATCGGAATAATCCTACCGGTTCTGAACGTTAATCAGTGTCACCGTGAGTCTGCTGATGTTACGTAGAACTTAATTGGTTCTTTGGAGGAAAATGAGTCACCATCAGGAGAGTAGGCTGCAGGGCAGAAACACTCAGAGGGATAGGAAAATGAAACTGCACACAGAAAAGATCAAGTGTGCCCTCCCAGCTTCTCCTAGACTGCAATCCAAGACAAGGCCACTTTTGCTTAAAGAGGTTTTCAGAACCATCAAGACAAAGGACGCTGCCTCCCCCTCCCCCTCTGTGTCTTTCCTTCCTTTTCTGCATGTGGAGCTGTATCCAGTGGAGGGGGAAGGGGACAGGCCATCCGCTTGACTGTCAGAGCTGATCACTGCTGACCTTATCGAAACACAGAATCAATACTTTCTCCTCCCAGCAGCCCAGAAAAATCATAAAGAGTTTGAACCAAAGCAATCTGAAGTGGAGAATCGTCTGAATGAGGAGACAAGCCAGTAAACTGTTTGGTCTCTGAATCCTGCCATGTCCTTCCTCAGAGTCAGGTGAGAATGAGAACATCACTTCTGCTTCAAGATGGGCACTTGATGAAGGACACATGCAAAACAGCCTTCATTAATCAAACTCACCCCCTGGTTGGCCAGTACTCTGGGCTCAGAATACCAGTGTGTTTCCAGGGAGGCTTGTGGGGCTGGGTCTAGAGCCTGGGGCAGTGGTATTCACCCTCCCCAGGGCCTTTTTGCAGGTTCTGTGGGCCTGGCCATGGAGTACAGGTCTCTAGGTTCCAGCTGTGCAAGCCAAACTATGCCACTGATTATAATGCCAGGGGGCCTGCGTGATGTTACTGTTATGGCTTAGATGTGAGGTGTACCCCCAAAGCTCCTGTGTTAATGCAGGAGGAGAAATTATTAGATTACGAGAGCTGTGACCTCATCTATCCATCTTACTTTGAATGGGATGACTGGCTGGTAACTGTAGGCACATGGGGCATGGCTGGAGGAGGTGGGTTACTGGGGCATGATCTAGAAGGGTTCATCTTCCCTGTGGTCCCTTCCCCTCCCTCTCTATTTTCTGGGTGTTTTGAATGGAGCAGTGTTCCTCCACCGTGTCCTCCCACCATGATATACTGCCTCACCTTGGGCCCAGAACAAAGGACTTGGCCAACCATGGACTCAACCTTTGGAACCATGAGCAAAAATAAACTTAATCTTCAAAGTTGTACTTATTGGGTATTTTGGTCACAGCTACGAAGAGCTGACACACCACCACTCCCCACTCTCTCCTTTCTTTGCTCCCTTTTGTCTTTTCTCCAGACTCACTTTTTGCCTTTCTCTTTCTACTTCATTTCTTTTTAAAGGAGGGATAAGACTGGGAAGAAGGAACAGAGGAGAAAACCATTGTGGGTAGAAGGGAAGGGGAGTTAGATGGGGTCGTGTTGTGCCCTGAAAAATGGCAAGCCTTCCTGCAGGAGGTGGGGCCACTCTGGCAGTGGGTCTTGGATTGGGATGTGGGGTCCCTGCTCCTCTAGGACGTGAGGGATTGCTTCCAGGAGGTGATGGGACTGAGCTTCCCTTGGCTGTGCCTTCCATCTCTTCTCTGGCCGTCCTAAGAACAAACCAGTGCCTTCAGTGCTTTGTTCCATGGCATTTCTTTTCTTTTCTTCTTCTTTTTTTAATTAAGAAATTTATTTGTTGAACA
>PVKS010023940.1:0-31690 GCA_004027875.1 Aplodontia rufa | reverse complement strand
CTAGAGAATCGTTAGGGCCCTTTTTTAAACTCTGATTTATTTGATTCCAAAGACCATATTCTTCTCAAAGCATTGCATTGAAATTCTGATATGAATTCAAAGAATGGCATTTCAGTTTTGTTTTAAAACTAAGATGTCATATTGGAATAGACAAGTTCAAGTATATACAATAGGAGGAATTAGAAAGAAAAGAGATACGTGACACAGGTCAGACAGTGAAGAGACAGACCAGGGGACCTGCCATCAATTTTAGCATTCTCTCCACTAGACATGTTTACCTGTTGGAGATGAAGAATCACTTTATCTTTCCAAGAGAGAGCTGTGACACGTGGAGGAAAACCCAAATTATTACAGTCCTTTCTGCCCTTAGCGTGTTTGCTAGAAAAACTGTGTAAGAATAAAGTTTTAATTTTCAATAACAACAGAAAATTATTATCTTTCACTGTGCTTCAGGGCAAGAATAAAAAGGTAAGATGGCAGTCTTATCTAAAGTATCGTTTTTTCTTTTAGCTGTACTATTTAGGAACAAACTGCACATGGACGAACATGTCACACTAGAATTTCACTTATTGGGATATATTCTGAGAACTCATTTTATCTGAAAAATATTTCTTGCTCTAATAACTTATAATACAACCAAGGTTTTTCTCATTTACTGCCTAGAAATATATAGACATAGAAGAAATTTCTTAGAAATATTTAAGTAGTAAAACAAAACAAAAAAACGTAGAAAATCTTATCATTTCAAGATTCTAAATATGGTGTTCATATCAATTTCTACCAGTACCTTTTGCATTGATAACAGTATATTGTTAATAAATCCTTCCGAGAATCTCAATGGATAAGTGGAATTATCACCATCTTTGTTATCATAATCATAGTAAGCAGACTTCTGTTGAGTGCCAGCCATATGCTTAACTGTTGATAGAACCTAAAAATATGATTTATATATATTATATTATTTCATTAGAAGCTTGTTTGATTGTTCAACAAATAAATTTCTTAATTAAAAAAAGAAGTAAATAAACTCCCCAGTATCATAAAAAATATAGTTGGTGCTCCAGATAACCCATTTGGAAAGGTACAACCATTTCTGGAGTTTGAACAAATATAAAGTCACAGTATGGAAATATCAGGATGCTAGACCACATTTGAGGAGCCCAGGAAAGCACTTACCAAGTGTAAGATGCCGAACCTTATTTTCTAAGAGCAGAACTCTTTCCCTGAAGAGTGTAGCTAGGGGGAAAGAGGCAGGTAAGAGCATGAGCAACTTAGTTGCAAGCCCAGACTTGGTGAGCCATACATAGAAAAGCACTGCTGATTTTAAAAGGGGCCATCACTGGGGATTATGGAATTTGGCAGGAAGGTTTCATGGCGAATTTATCTTAACTTGGAGAAATAAATAGGTAAACTTCCCAAGCATAGAGAAGGGAGACAAGATGGGCTGCACATGATGACCTGAGGTCAGCACTGTCCTGGGAACCTTCCCTAGGCCAAAGCTGCAAATGAGCAGGTCACAAAACTAAAGAGGAAATCAGAGATTGTAACCCACAGAGGGCTGACTGTGTTGACTGCTGAAGAATGGAACTGTTGTCAGAAAGTGTGGAGAGGCTGCCATGGACAGGACAGCCACAGAGGGACCAGGAGAATCATGACTAGAAACCCTCTCCTATCAATTAAAGTGGGTCTTGGAATTTGGGAAACTTAAGGGCTCTAGATTAATTTAATTTCCTTTTGGGAACAGATCTATTCAAATTCTTGACTGATGAAATTCAGTATTTGCAGTCCAGCTGATTTTAAATTGCCTCTATCTCAGCTGCCTTGATTTTATACCATCAGCCCATAGCAGAATTTTTAGGCATTTGTAGAAAGAGATTGTTTTTTCTTTTTGAAGAAATAGGCTCACATTATTCTGGGAGTGATCAAGTTTAAAATTTTTAGGGCAGGCCTTCAGATTGGAATTTGTAACAGGAGTTGATGTAGTAGCTCATATCTGAAGGCAATATGGAGGCAGAATTCCTGCTTTGAAAACCTCATTCTTTAAGGCCTTCAACTGATTGGATGAGGCCCACCTACCTTATGGAGGTCAATCTACTTTATTCAAAGTCTACTAATTTAAATGTTAATCATATTTTTAAAATACCCTTAGAGCAACATCTAGACTGATGTTTGACCAACAATTGAACACCATAATCTAATCAAGTTAACACATAAACCTAACCACCATACCTACATTTTCTACTAAGGTTTAGAAATAACCTTGTGTTTAAAACTTAATTCCTAAAGTTTTACATCAATTTCTTTGGATTGGCTTCTTTCTGATTCAATTTATATTAAATGCAATGATGTTTTCATATGTCCCAGAAAATTCTCATTTAATTCTGAATTTGAGTTAAAACACTGACAAATATCCACTTGCTAAAAAAGGTATATTGAGATTCTTAGGCTCTTATTTGGTTCCATGGTAGTAAATGGCTTATAACGTTTCAGCCCATAATATTAGTTTTACATGAATCGATCAGAGACTGTGAGCAGTGGTAGTGAAATTTCAAGTGGTCTGGAGATGAGGGCACCTCCGTTTTTATATCATTTCTGACGTGAGTTAGTTTATCACCTTTCTTTCTGAACCAGGAACTAGTAACAGGGACTGGGGTTGTAGATAGTGGTAGTAGATTGCTTACTTCACAAGTACTAGGGCCTGGCTTCCATCCCCAGCACTGCAAAACCAAACCAAACCAAAAACTAATAACAGATCCCCAACCTTTCCTACCAGATTGCAACAGTTATGTGCTATAACACATCTAAAATATGTTTTTGAGTGCGGAGAATAACTGTGTGAGAGGCATTCTTAGAATGTGAAGGTCAGTGTCTCATAAACCTGGTATGTGACTGGAGGGTGGAATGACTGACCGGCCTTCAAGGTTTAGAGCTGAAGACACACTTGGAAAGGATCTGGTTCAAACTCTGAGCCTGGATGGTCTCTGAGGAACACCATGCCTCCTATAGCAGTGTGATTCTGCAGCAAGGAAGAGCATTTCCTGGCAGGAAGAGGGATGTTTTGCAATTATCAACAGGATCTCAGGTTTGGTCAGCTGGACAGCTGTTTCAGTCTATGGTTTTTAGACTCCTGTCTTCGGAAATGTACAAACAGTTATTCAGCTAATATTGGGATAAACCCCGTTGAAAAAATATTTCATTTTAAAGACAAACTTCTAAAGCTAAATGTTATTTTTAAAAATATTTCATTTTAAGGACAAACTTCTAAAGCTAAATGTTATTTTTAAAAAGCTGAAGAAGTGTGTAGCAGAAGTGCCTATGTGATGTATTTATTTTTAAGAACATCCTTTAAGTAGTCTGAAGGGATGTTACTTAATTTTACTTGTCTGTAGAATGATTAACCACAACTAAAAGTATTAACAGTTTCTTCATTCATTGAGCTAGCATTTTAAGTATATTAAATCAGTGAAACTTCAAAAAATAATCAATAATAAATATATCCATGCAATGGAACTTATGTAATCTAAAATACCATAGCATTTTCTCTGAATTATTTCATATAATTATAAAGGTCTTTGGGAGAGTAATTTACAGTTTTACCTAACAATTTAATTCCTTTAAAGAATAATTATTTTGAAACTCTCCAGCACCAACAGTTAGCACTTTTGATGTGACTGCGAAGTGGGCTCTTAATATTTCAGCTTTCATTTGAGGGTTTCAATGTTTTTATGCATGTTCTATTCTTTGACCTGACAATTTCAGTTTTAGTCATTTATCTTAAGGAAACTGAGATGATTTTTGATATGTGTGTAACGATATTTATCAAATAAAAAATATAGAGATAAATGTTTAAAGAAACTACTGTGCGTGTGTTCAACAGACTACCATTAAGAATGATTTTCTCTGTTTTACAGAATGGAAAAATGCTGTTACATAATATTATATAAGAGAATGGGATGAAAATAGAACATAAGCCATTGTTTCAATTCAATATGAAGTATGTATTACAATATAATCGGGACATGGAGTAGCATCTTGCATTCTTTTTTTCTTGATATACATACATATGTATGTATGTGTAAATACTTGTTTACATGTATTTGTGTATATATTATATATGCACTGTGTATACTGTGCTCACTGTAATTTAAATTTCTATTTTATGGGAGGAAATTAAAGTGGAGACGTATTTGGCCTATTTTCAGATGATAGAAATATAGAAGTATACTAAGAAGAGAATTCATTCAAATTTTTTGTAAGAGACACTGGAAGATGCATCAGCAGTTTGTGGAAAGATCTGGAGGAGTAACTGTGATTTTGCAAAGATGGATAGGAAACTTTTGTTTAGTAGCAAGGGTAGATGGTTCTTTTGTACTGGAGTGTGAAAAAGAAGGCCCAGTACTGATCCTGGATGGAACTGGTAATTAAGCATAAAAATCTTAGGCACACTTAATTTCAAGTTATCACTTCCAAATACACAAAGAAATTCTTACTTTAGTAAGAATCAGGCCCCTACATTAAATGAATCACACCAAAACTGGGCTGTAAAAAGAAGATAAATTACTAAAAAGAGATATTTTAATTACTGCGCACAGAAGAGTGTGTCTCCTAAAGATAAATTCCACTGGTGACTTGTTTTCTCTTATGCACTCATTCTTTATTAGTATTGTAAGTAAGTTTTAATTTATATATTCACATTCACACTTGTGATGTAAACTGTCTGACATTATTTTGTTTTGAGCAGTTTGTTGAATGTTAAGTAACCTCTCTCTCTGACAACCATCTTGAGGTTATGTAATTATCTATCATCTTTTTTCCTGGTTGTCAAATAGTCATATATGAAATATGAAATAAGATGATCAAAGACATTTCCTACTCACTTTTGGTAGCCTATATTTTTATTCATTTTCCCAGGTTAAACTCACTATACCTCTGAACCTCAGAACATTCTTTTTTCTTGCACCAAATAAAGGGATAGACTTTACTCTCTAAGGCCTCTCTGTTCATCATCCAATTGGAAGATTGGTTCTTGGGAAACTGTCATTTGCACACAATATTCATTTGGCACAGTTTGCATTTTCAGAGTTCATTCATCCATAACAGAGATAATCTACAGTTGCATGGGGGAATTATTCACAAGTAGAATTGTTTGAATAAAAAGTGAAGGATAGATGGAAAATAAAATTTAAAATTGCTTCATTTTAGAATGAAATATGTGTACTCTGGATTAATTTGTCTTATACCAAATTCTGAGTCAATCACATAGAAATACTGCATTTTTAAAGAAGTGTTATAGTACAACATTCAGGGCTCTAAAATTCCAAGCTGAAGCTGCCACATGCGAGGCCTTGACTTGTGTAACTGGTAAATTGCTGCCCCTTGCCTGGATGGTATTCATCTTCAAAGCTAGTACAGGAAAGGGGCTTGATGAATGGTTTTTAAAAACAGATTTCTGCAGAGGATTTTCTAACTAGACCGATCTGGGAACTGGGAACTGAACTGGACCAAACTCTTACCTGGATTCAGAAGACACATTTTAACTATAATGACTTGAAGGTTAAAAAAAAATCAGGATTTCAAAGCTGTAGCAAGTACTAATTATATGATAATCTATATTCAGAGTGCTTGTAGCCACTGATTAAAAAACACATATGTATTTCAGTCCCCTTTTCCCTCCTTTTCCTTCCCCTTCACCCTCCTCCTATTCTCCTTTCTCTATTCTACTGATCTTCCTTTTGCAAATTCGTACAAGATCATAAACTTCCAGCCTTGTAGAAGACTGTTCCACTCTCAGGTTGCCCTTGCACCCTGCGTCCTGGCCATAGGCTCCTCCTCGTCCTTGGTTACCCCTTAAGCTTTTCTGACACTGTGACTTTGCTCATATCTTCCATTGGCCTGCAGTCCTGTTCTCCCTGTGTGTGGAATATCCTTCAAGACTGGTCTCAAGGCTCTGCAGTCTTCCCTTTTCGCCTAGGTAGAAGCAGTGTCTTCCTTCATTTGGAATTCCTTCTCTTTCTCTCACTCTGATTCTTTTTGCTTTTGGTCTCATCCCTACTTGAGTCAAACTCTTCTAGATGAGGGACCATGTTTTGTTCATCTCCTCAAACCATCCTGAACAGTGCGCTGAAATCATTGATTCTCAAATATTTTTTCCTAAGACTTTATAAGACTTGGATTTTGTAATATAAGAATGGGGATTTTCCTTTTAATTTATTGTCTTCTAGCCCTGTTTGCATGTGCTCACACTCACACGTATATATATCTCCATCCATCCCTCCTTCCATCCATCCATCCCCATTTGAAGAATTTTAAAAAACCTAGAAATTATGTATTTCAAATTTTTCTAATAACATGATATTAAAAATTGTTTTTATTTACTTGCTTATCTAAAAGTACACTTTATCGTATTAGTAGGTTATAATATGTAATTTTTCAAACTAAAAATAAAAGACAAAACAGAATTATAGGTTTTTTTGCCAAAGGAACACTGAAGACTTAGAATATGGAAATCCTTATTTTAAAAAGAAATCATTGGTGTATAATAATTGTACAGAACTGTGGATTTCATTGTGGTAGATTTGTACATGTATATATAGCTATGTGACCAAATTCACTCTCTAGTACCTCACCTACCCTCCACAATACACTTCCTTTACCCTAATAATCCTCCTTTTGCTCTTGTGAAGTCCTTTTTCCCACCTGTAGCTTCCACATATGAAAGAAAACATTTGAGATTTGTCTAAGTCTGACTTCTTTCACTTAACATATTAGTCTCAAATCCATTCATTTTCCTGCAAATGACATAAGCTTGTCTTTGTTTATAACTGAATAATACTGCATTGTGTATATATACCAGGCACCTAGGCAGATTCCATATCTTCGCTACTGTGAATGGTGTCTCAATAAACTTCGGTGTGTGGTTATGTCCTTTGTAGTCTCACTTCATTTCCTTCGGATAAATACAAGGGAGTGGTGTAGCTCAGTCATATGGTAGTTCTATTTTTAATAAAGTCTTATTTTATATGAATGATACTTTGAATTTATGCCAGGTAGCAAACTTTATTTCAATGAGTCCAAATTTACATTTAAAACATGAATAATCTTCTCTGGGGTGGGAAATGATGGGCTAAAAATATAGATGTTTACAGTTTTTTCATGCAGAGCCTGTAATATTAACACTTTTTGAAATGTTGCCTCAAGATAAGATGATAATGTAAAGCCTGTGTTAAAGGCACAAAGATCACACGTATCTTAAATTCTGATTATTCTGTTTCATATCAGAGTGGAAGATATTCTCATTAACAAGGGACCATTGTGCATTTTGAGTTATAGAATTATTAAAAAATTATGATGTCAATACCTTATTTTAGATTCTAATCAATGATTATGCTTAATCAGATATAATGTTATTGAAAGCATTCTTTAAGCACTTGACATTCAATAGAAATGTTTTAAATTCTATTTTTCCAGTTTGGATTTCCTTACTTCCTCAGAGCATGAGAGAATATACTCTACTTGCGTACCTGCCCCGTTCAGTGTCCATGCCCAGAGTTTAAGAACTAAAACCTATTTTCTGAACCAAAGGGGATGTGAGTAGACATCTTGCTACTTGCTAACTTTTAGTTAAGTGAGCTAAATTTTTTGTTTGCTGTAGATGTAAAGTGAAGTTCTAATCTTCAAATTATCTAAGGTGTGGGGAGTCTTCTCTCTGTCCTTGCAACTGAACTGATTCTCTACGTCTACAGTAAAGCCTTAGATATGAATCAGAAATTAAAGTTTTCAGAGGAGGTAATTGTCAAAAATAGGTCATTAGATTTCTGAACAAGTTTTGATTTTCAGAATTTTATCATTAGTATTATCTTAACCTTTAAAAATATGCTGAAAACTAATTCACACATTAGTAATTCAATGTAGATTATTAAAAATGTAAGAATATGCTTTCTATGTTGTAGAAAAATACTTAAAATTGACCTCTTTCCTTTTGTAAATCCTGCCTTTAAAATTTCACTGTTATTAAAAAGTTCTGCATGATTCTCATCTGTAATGGTATGTATGCTGTATGTATATATGTTTAGTATACATAGGTGCATACATCTGTATGACAGTATATTCATGTGGTATGCATAATATATACAAAGGAATAGATCCATAGAGTACATTTATGCATTTGACATATACGTATGTAATATACACATACACATTTATATGTTTATGCATATATTCATAGACCTAAATAATAATTATAGATACAAATATCTATAATTGTGTGTACATATATGCTATATGCACGATTTACATTAATGAATATTCAAAAGTCTAAATTCTTGTTATTTACTAAATTTCATGAGGTAGGGTCATACTAATATCTTTCTCCCATTTATTAGTAGCTTTAGTGGTAGAAAGATTTATGCCAGTACCTTGTTTATGATTTTTATGATGTTTCTTGGTATTAGTAGAACTTTCATGGACTGGGGTACACTTTTGATACAATGAAGCCCATTTAAATTCTCATAATAAATAGTAGCTCATAAAATCTGTATAAATGAGGATTTTTCAGAGAGCAACACTTACCAACATGATAAAGATGGTGTTAATTTGTCTTGTTTAATTAAGTACATTATTTTCTTATAAATGTTAGCCTCTAATATTTCTATTATGAATTTGAAAAATTATATTTGTTAACTTTTGATAAATTTCATAAAATTAAATTTACCTTATGTTGTTGAATATATAATTTATTAAGGTATAGAATAATATCAAATAATTATTTTTATTATTTTAAAATGACATTGTGTGGTTGGGGATTTAGCTGAGTGGCAGAGCGCTTGCCTAGCATGCGCAAGGCCCAGAGTTCGGTCCTCAGCCCTGAAAAAGAAAATGACATTGCAAATTTTATTGTCCTAATTAGCTATAATAAAAGAAGGAATCACACTTACTGTGTCAGGGACCGTACAAAACATGATCTATGTTGCTTTGTTTTTATAATTACCCTAGGTATATAGTTTTATCTCCATTTTTCAGATAAAGAAACTGGTGCTTAGAAGGGGTTGAAAAATCTTCCTAAAATCTAACTTCAAACCTATGATCTTTGCATTCTATTTCACCATATCAGGGAGAGAATGCACACTTTGATTTTAATATTGAATGTGTCTTGTCTTTCATGGATTTGATACACACAAATTAACAGTTTTTTTACATATCATACATTGCAAGTAGGTAGTTATTAACAAATTACTATGAGATTAATTTTAGTTGAGTCTTACATTTATACTGCCTCCAGTGGAAATCTTCATGTTGGTATTTTCTTGGACCTCAAGGAACTGAGGTTCAGGAATACACTTTGTAGTCTTTCTTTTTTCGCTTCCGTAATGGAGATTGAACCCAGGAGCACTTTGTTACGTCCCCAACTCCTTTAATTTTTATTTTGAGATAAAGTCTCACAAAGTTGCTTAGGGGCTAAGTTGCTGAGGTTGGCCTGGAATTTGAATTTACGATCCTCTGCCTCTGCCTCCTGAGTCACTGGGACTATAGACATGCACCACTGCACCTGGCTACAAGTTTGTATTCTTATGGGTCTGAATGATTTTCAGTAAATTTTTCTGTGTCTTTGATGACTATTAGGTAATATACATTGGCATATGAATAGATTCTAGATCATTTGGATCAAGGCTTTATAACTGAATCTTGTCATACAGTAGCAGTATCCATATTTGGACCCATTTTATTCTTCCATTGGAGCCAAATACTCATGATAATTTTCATTAGCATGAGCTAAGAGAAACAAAAGAGTCCAACTGGTATGGACGTAATATATTAGCACCAAAAGAGCATCAAAATATAATTAATGCAGGCCATGAGAAACTGTTTTGAGTAGTTAAAATAGAAAATCTATTGGAGGAATTGATTCATCAAATAGAGATTTTATGTTCACACCGAAATCAAAAGAACCTGTGCCATTTTGGGCAGGACCCTAAACAAATTTCAAAACCATTTCATATTCAATTATGCTAAAATTAATGATTAATTCATTAATGGTTTTCCCTGCTGAGTTTTAATTTGTAACTTAAGTATGTATAAATAAAACGATATTATCACACAGAATATAAATCTACAGATTTTATACTTAGTGATGTTTGAACATATACAATATAATGTACTGTAATGATGAGTTTTAAGGTTTTAGGATCAAGTAATACACATTGTCTTAAAGTTTGGAAGGCAGTACCTAGAAATCTTCCCAAAGATATGTGTGCTGGCTAAGTTGCACAGAACTGGGGAACACAAAGATGTGGAAGTTGCAGCCAAGTAACTGTCAGTGTCCTTTCACTTCCATGCTACTTCTCTTTCCTGACCACAGCTCTTCAGTGATCTATCAAACTTAAGAGTGTACAGTTGGAAAGTGATAGTCTCTGAACTATCATTTCCCCAGAGGCTTCATCACTGAGTCTACAGTATCTCCTTCTGTGGTTTTTGGAAAGGGGCCATCTGAAATCAATCTAATTAGTATGAGGAAGAGTAAGCATAGAATCTCTGACCTGGAGGTCCCTTTGTTTCTGTGTAACCCATCTGAACATCCACGAGAGTTTACTGGCAGGTGGGGGCGGGAGAAGGGAAAAGACTGGCCATTGTAGACTGTAATGTAAGGTATCAAGAAAGAATTCATTTCTAATTTGCTGGGACAGAATTACTAGCTAGTTGTGAAGATGGGTTATGGTAAAGTGTCTTTATGTTACTCATTTGGGAAAATGAAAAGGACTTAGTATTTTGAATTGTTGACTGCAGCATATATTTCTAACTATTTGAGGTACTTTTTAAATCAATACACTTTTGAAAGTGTTACATGAAAAAATCTATACTGCTTATAAATGAAAATTCCAGGTTCTGTACTTTTTATTCCTTTCTTTAAATTATAAAAAGAATGCATGCTACTTATAAAATAACAGAATATAACAGGTATAGGGTCCAAGTAATATGTATGTCCTTTCTCTATAACTTTCACAATGTTTGCCTTCATATTTCATGTAAGAAATCGGTTTGTTTTTTTTTAAAGAGAGAGGGACAGTGAGAGAGACAGAGAAAGAGAGAAACAACTTTATTTAGTTTTTCACACGGCCTTAGTTGCTCCAACACTTAGTTGTGTACGTGGTGCTGGGATTTGAACCTGGGTCCTGGTGCTTGCCAGGCAAGCGCTGAAACCACTGAGCCACCGCTCCAGCCCCTGGTTTAAAATTGTTTGCAAGAGACTGGGAAGAATAGGTGGTAGGGGCTGATGCATATTGGTAAATGGGTACAAAATTACAGTTACATAGGAGGAATAAGTTCCAGTGTTCTACAGCACAGTATGGTGACTATAATTAACAATACTGTAGTGCATATTGCAAAATAACTAAAAGAGAAGATTCTGAATGTTCTCACTTCAAAGAAATAATAAATATTTCAAGTGATTAATGTGTTAAATTCCATGATGTGATTATTACACAGTGTATCAGAACTTTATACCATATTGCATAAATATGTATAATTATTATGGGCCAATTAAAATAAAATTAAACAAAAATGAATAGAAAAGCAAGGGCTATTTTGTCACTTCTTCAGTGAATGCTAATGTCAAATGACTATTTTAGTATATTAACATTACATTCAAGAAGTATATTATTTAAAAATGTGGTTTAGTTTACAATGTTTAACTAGATTGGATATTAAAATAAAATGAGCCTACATGTTGGACATTTTGTGAATTAATAAAAACAGATGTCCATTTAAGTAAATGATTACTCCAAAATTTAAAGTCTGTGAATGGTTCCAAAGCTTTCTGTGAACTGTTGCCCTGGCTGCTGTAGGTGAAGATGGCGTTAGAAACTCTGTGAGCATGAGGAATGTGGAACATGGCACATGTTGTTTGTTTGGAGAAAATAAAAATTGCTAGTCTATTCTTTTCAAATTGTCCTGCACCCCAGGAAAACCCACAGAATAAAGATGGCCCCACTTCCTAAAATATCAGCTTTGTTGGAAGTTTTGACAGGAAGAAGTTATAAATAAATAAGGAATAAATATATTATGGAATAATAAATTTATATAAATAAATATATTAAGGAATACGTTAAATATCTAATTCATAGGAGTTTTAACTTTTTAACATTAAACCATTATTTTTGAGGATTGAGCTTAAATATTAGATATATATTTCAGTTTCTCTTGCATTAAGGATACTCATGTTTGGAAAAATTTGAGAAACTCTGCTATCTATTCAGGATGTAGAGAAATAAGAGAAGAGACAGGTAGGATTTTCCTTTTGGACAGTATTGGAGGAGAAACAGGTAGATAAAAATTGAGAATTTCTCATTTATTTTTTTATTCCCCACAGAGTTTAGCATAATACCTTGCAGATGGTAGGGTATGTACAAATGCTGTGGCTTTTTTGATTTAGTTTTTCTTCTTTTTAAGGGAAAGCTGTGTTGTACTGAACAATTCCCAAACTTTGCCAATAATTTTTTAATAAAACTTTTCAACTAGCTTGTATGTTCTTTCTTTTTTTTTTAATTTTGTAGATATAAATTCTGACTCTCTCAGAAAAGCAAGAGCAAGACTTTGAGAGAAGTGAACCTATAAAAATATTATTCTAACCACAAAACTTATTTTTAACAGTCGTCCCACACTAAGTAGCGACTTGAGTTGCAGCACAGAGGTGCAGCTGGACTAGGTGAATATGATGAGGTTGCAGGCTGAATTTTCCACCTTTATGAATATTCCTGTTCTCTTCATTGCCTGTTTTTGTCTTTTGGTTCGTGGGTTGATGTTAAGTAGTGTAGTTGAACTCATTTCTTTTCCTTTTAGATAAATAGATATTTCTAGAAATTTTTGATTTTTATTTCATAGCAGCTTCCTAAAGAATAATTCTGAGGTCAGATTAGGGGATCTGGGAAGTAATCATGTTTTCAACAAAGATCTCTCCATAAAAGGAATTATTATCCAAAGTTAGGTCAAGGTAAAATTTAAGATTATAGGGTAAGAAAGCATTTTAAAGTATGTTCTAAACTCAACATTCTGAACACAATTATAAATTTATATGAACTCTTTTGCTTAGGTTGAAATAGTGTATCATGTATAATTTTGTTTTACTGTGTATAATTTTTGCAAATTTATAAATGATAACACTACAGTGTACAGTAGGTCTCCAAAACTATTCATCTTATAACTGAAGCATTCTTCCTTTTGAGCAATATTTCCTTATTTTCTCACTACCCAGACCTGGGTAATCACCCTTCTTCTGTTTCTGAGTTTGTTTATTTGTTTATTTATTGTAGTACTAGGAATTGAACTAAGGGGTACTCTAGCACTGAGCTGCATTCCCAACCTCTAATCCCCTTTTTAATTAAAAAAAAAAAATTTAAAACAGGCTCTCATTAAGTTGCTCAGATGGCCTTGAACTTGCAATCCTCCTGCCTCAGTGTCCTGAGTTGCTGGGTATACAGGCATACTCGATGTGCATGTATTTGACATTTTTAGATTCCATATATAACTGAGATCATGCAGCAAGATCATCCAAGTTTTTGCAAATGACGTAACATGTGTGAGATGATTGCTCATTCTGTCTTTGATTTTCATTTTCCTGGCAATTAGTGAAATTTGGCATCTCTTAATGTAACTATTAACCTTTGTATGTCCTCTTTGGCAAAAGTCTATTCTGGTACTTTGCCAGTTTTAAAATCAGATTAGTTTTTTGCCGTTGAGCTATATATGAGCTGCTTACGTATTTTGAATATTTTAACCCTTCACTAGATTATTTGCAAATTATTTCTTCTGGTGGTTGGCTTTTCATTTCCTTTATTGTTTCATTTGCTGTGCAGATTTTATTTTTAAAGAGAGAAATGAAAAAAGAAAAAAAAAAGAGAGAAATGGATAAGACAGAGAGAGAGAGAGAAAGAGAGAGAATCAATTTTATTCAGCTTTTCATGTGGCTTTCGTTGCTCTGACACTTCCTTGTGTACATGGACTGGGATTCAAACCTGCATCCTCTCACATGCCAGGTAAACTCTGTAACTGCTGAGCCACTGTTCCAGCCCCATTGCTGTGCAGAAATCTTACATAAACATAATGCTCTGCCCAGTAACATCAGAACGCACATTCTCACACACAGAATAAGTTCTTCAGGACTCACCATTTGTCAAACCATGAAACAGTTTTTAACAAATTTAAGAAATTTGAAATCATATGAAGCATCCTTTCCAGGCATGGACATAAGAAACTAGAAATCAGTAGCACAAAGAAAACTGGAAAATTCACAAATATATGGAATTAAAACACATGCACACACACTCTCCTGAACAAAGGAAAACTAAAGAAATAAGCAAAAGGGAAACAGATACTTTAAGACAAACAAAAATGGAAGCGCAGCACATGGAACTTATTGAAACAGTAAAAGCAGTTCTAAGAGAGAAGTTTATAGGTATAAACATTTATATGAAGGAAAAAGAAATATCTCAAACAAGCTAACTTTCTGCCTCAACAAAGTACAAAAAGAGCAGCAATGTATTTATTAAAAGTATGGAATTAACCATCATTAGACTAGGAAAACGTGAAATAGAGACTAGGCCAACAATGGGAAAGATCAACAAAACAGAGTTGCTTTTTTTTAAAGTGGTAAATAGAAATGACAAATAGAATAAAAAAAGGAGCGAGAAGACTCAATAAAATCCAACAATATGAGGCATTACAACTGATGTCAAAGAAATACAAAGAATCCTAAGATTCAATAACTACACACCAACCAATTGGATAACCTAGAAAGTAAATAAATTCCTAAACCTATCCAGAAAGTCTGAGTGGATCAATGACTTAAGGAGATTGAATTGGTAATCAATAATCTCCCAACAAAGAAAAGCTCAGAAGAGAAGTCTGGCCTGGTGAATTCTTCTAAAAATTTAAATAACAAATAATATTGATGCTTTTCAAATTCTTTCAAAATACTTTTAAACTCACTTTATGAGGCCAACATTTCCCTGAAACCAAAGCCAGATAAGAATATCATGAGAAAAAAAAATTACAGACCATTATCTCTGAAGAAAATGAATGTCAAAATCCTTAGCAAACCCCTGGAAAACAAATTTGACAGCATTAAAAGGATCACTCATTATAATGAAAAGGGACTCCTCCCCCCCCACCCCTGGAATTCAAGGATGGATCAAGAACAAATCTGGAGGCGCAACATTTCCTGATTTCAAATTATATTGCGAAGTATAATCTTCAACACAGTGCTATACAGGCATCAACACAGACACATAGACCAATGGAAGGAACAGAAAGACCAGAAATGTACCCAAACATATATGGCCAAATAATACAAAGGTGCCAGGAAAGTATAGTCTCTTCAGTGTTGTGGGGAGAACTGAATAGCCACATGTAAAAGAGTGCAATTGGATCCTTATTTAAAACGCACACAAAAATCAACTCAACATGGCCTAAAGATTTAGTTGGAAGTCCTGAACTGTAAAATTAGATGAAAACAGGGAAATTCCTGTGATGTTGCTTTTGGCAGTGTTTTTTGGATATGATGCTATAAGCACAGGTAACAAAAGGAAAAATAAAATAAATGTGACTGCATCCAACTAAACATTTTATGTATTTTAAATTAAAAGGTGTATTTAAACAAAATAGGAATTTTCTATTTGATATTAAGTATAGGTTATATTAAACATCAAACCATGGTATGTGTAAGTTCTCTTCATTGTTTAGTATCAGTAAAAATTAATACATATAAGCTACCATCTGTATAAATGAATGTGATCAGATGTGAAAGGTGGGTGTAGAATGGAAACAATATAAGTTTTATAATTTCTATATCTTGAGAGTCCATCTTATTTCTCCAAGTTTTTATCAAATCTCTTATAAATTCAAACATGCAATGTTAGTGCATAAAATAACATTGTGCTTTCTCTGTGGCGAACATTTTTAAGAAACAGATTTTAAGAGTACCATGAAAAATTTGGAAATAGTTTTTAGAATATACATCCATTCAAGGATTGTTAAACTAGTACACACAACACACAGCTGTTCTAAGAATATTTTTTATATCTTATGAACAATTTTTAATCAAATCTGATAATTTTGTATGATTTTTCTGCACATGTTAACAGTGAAACTATGAGTCATTTTTCTCCGTGATGGTTCATTCTGCAAAACTCACTATTCTGGTGGAGAGATAGGATGACAGAGCCCCCTGAAGAGATTCCAGGGAGATGTATACTTAGAATACCACTAATCTAATACCATCAGCCATCTGTGCAGATAGTTGGCATTGTCATTCATATCTTCTTAAAATCTGATATCCAAAGATGAATCAAAAGGCAGTTGTCTGAAGGCATAAAGATTTAAGTATGACAAACAATGTAATTTTGCCTGTAATTTACCTTTTTCTTTTACTGTTTTTAGATTTACATGACTAGCACAGGTATTTACTGAGTATCTACTAAGCAGTGGAGACACAGAATGAATGATATCATCAGTATTGTGGAGGGGGATATCTAAGCAATAGCATAAACAGCTTTAAACTAAATTACCACATATAGTATTGGCAATTAGAACCTATAAATATTTAGGAAGGTGGTAAAGGACAAAGAGTTGAAGCAGCTGGGGTGATTTTAAGAAAGTGCTATTTCTTAAGTGATATTGGAGAAAGGGTAGAAGAGCCTGGAATGTGTATTGAGTAAAAGTAGAAAGAATAATGTACATCTTGGAGCAATAAACAGAGCCCTTGTCCTGATGAATTCAAGGGTTTTGATAGAATTGGTAAGTAATATCTAGTTGGAAAAGTAATTGAAACCAAATTTAACAAAAATTAACATTGGATTTTGAAGACTCCTGGAAAGTGTTCTAAAATCTATTAAGAAATGTAGGTTGAGTGTGCTTTTGACTAATATGTAATTAAAATGTGTATTAATATATAAGTAATTAGATTTTAAAACAGAATTATATTAAAATACTTCAAATGAGCTTTACCTAAGCTGTTGTTCATGTTTTCAGCATTTTCCTAATAGCTATTTTTCTATTTGGCTAATTCTAGTCTTTTCTATCATTTATTTACCTTGTTGAGTTTCTTGCCTTCCCTCAAAACTATTGTACTTGCTCTGTTTATAATTTGCCACTCTGATCATCTGCAATTGCTCTTTATATTTTAAAATCTTTCTAATGGACGTATCCATTTCATTCTTTAAATTCTACAATTTCTTCTTTACAGGATTTTCTTAGCTTATTTCCTGAGAGAGCAGTTTATTTCTACTTTAGTTCTGAATGTGAGATGTGTTTTGCATCCTTTGGGAAGGCATTCTGAAATCCTGTGGTAGTTGCCTTGGAAACACCAATAAAGGTAGGGTGTACTTAGATAGGAAGGGAGGGAAAGTAACTTTTAATTCCTGCTGTATATCAGACCTTGGGCTGGTTGCTTGGAATATATTGTTTCATTTAATCATTAAACTCTACAAGGTGAATATCATTGTCCCCACTAGACTTTTGATGACCGCCAAATTTATTGATGTTAAATTATTTCAGCATGGCAAAACAGTTAGAAAGCAGAATTTAAACCAGTTTCTCAGATGCAAAATATCTGTAATTTCAAATTATAATTGAATGATAGTATAATTGTTTTGGAGAATTGTACTAAGAAAAATTTTTGTACATGTTGTATTGGTATTCAGGATTCCTTCTTGTTTTTTTTTTTAATCCAGGCACAATCAGATATATTAATGAATCATGATACTATTACTATGTGTTTTGGATTAAAATTATGATGGATAAATTGTACTCATGAACACTAAGGACTGACTTGATTCTCAGATTCTCATAAGTATTTAAATACATTTACTAAATACATTTCAGAAAATATAGAATTGTAAGAAATTTTCAAACTAGAGGACTTCATTTTAAAGTAAATAAATTTCATAATCTTTAATAGCTGAAAATGTCAACCTCATCTTTAAATGATCAGTTTATTTCTTGATAGGTGTGTTCTGCTGGCTCATTTACAGTTAGATCTGACTTTTCTGAATTTTACATCTTTGAAAATTTTCTTTCTTTTGTTCACACATTTTTCTTTTTAAGTTAAATAAGATTTTCTAATACATATGCTTGATATTTTAATTTTTTTCTTTATTATTTAATTATTTAACGAATTGGGCTCAAAAGTTTGGAAGTCTTACTTTGGCACTCAAAAGAACGCACAGAAATTCTGATTTACATTTTTAATAAGTCTGTGACAAGTTTTCCTTTCAGATTTTAACAGATGAACAATTCAAAATGACTGAAAATTTTATATTTTATATCTTCTCATGTAAAAAATTTAAATGACTATATTATAGTGCTTTAGTTTTTGCACAACTTGTATTTACACAGGCTTTTAACCAAATTGTATCAAAATTAAGTATCACCACTTTTCCCTGCACACCTCTCCCAGAGCCCTGCATCCTCTTGCACAAATATGGATCTGCTGCTCTCTGGGTGGTGGCACAGCCCATTCCAAGGGACCTGCCTTTATTCTTGTGGGGTTTTTCCTTTCCTGTTTCTTTGCTTTGTTTTGTTTTTAATATTTTTCTGTCTCTCTCTTCCTCCTGTCCGTCTTTCCTTCCCTTGTTATTAGAGTACAACTTCAAATGTTTGGCTCATAAAGATGCATAGCGGGTAAACTTAATGAATTCCCACAAGTATGAAAATACCTTATTCTTTGTAGAAAAAGAAAACGGTGCCATTACTGAATAAGAGTCATCCAGAATACCATGTGCATCATAGGCAGCCACCGAGAGATGCAAAGACAGAAAGAAATCTCACTGTTCTCCTAGCCAGGCAGAGACAACCTGTCGCACTCGCACACGTATTTTCAACACAAAGTATGCCTGGCCCTTGAGTAAGAGGATGGTGCAGTGTTTATTAGAATAGTTTATCCCAAATTCATTTGGCAATTGGGATGAACATGTGTGTTTAGCTTTGTCCAGAGGAAAAACAAACTCAGATCTTTACAGCAGGAGGTTGCATTGCTCCCTAGAGCCAGGCACCTGTGAAGTTAGGCTTCTACCCAAAGAAATGGAGCTGTTTCTGTTCCAAACATAGGGCTCTCAGTTCCTTGTTGAAAACATGTTTCATTTTTTGAACATAATAATGATCCATATTTGTGGGGGACAGTGTGACATTTTAATATACGTACATAACGTGATGATCAGATCACGGTAATTCGTGTATTTATCACCTCACATTTCTGCATCAGGACCATTCAACAACTTTTCTACTAGCTATTTTGAAATATTAAATTGTCAGTCATAATTACCCTCCTGAGCCATCGAACGTTATAAATTATTCCGCCTAGAAATTATTGCTCCCCTAAACCCATTAAACTTTCCCTCTCTGTCCCTCCCTCACTCACTCTGGTCCCAGCTCTAGTTTACACTGTTGTCCCCTCTGCACTTTGAGAGTGACATCTTAGCTTCCACAGGTAAGGGGGAACATGTGGCATTTGTCTTTCTCTGCCTGAGGTATTTCACATAATAATGTTTCACATAATAATGAAAATTTATTCTTTATGCTTAATATTTTTGTTTAACATAGAATTCCTGGATCAAATCTTTTTTTCTTCCGAATTTGAAGATATTTTTTTCAACTGAGTGCTATTGTTGTTGGTCTGAAAACCATTCCTTCCTATACCACATGCCCTGAGGAGGTATTACTTTCTCTTTATAGCAAATGCTCTAAAATTTCATGATTCTTGTCTAGATTCACATTTACTTCAATATAAACACAAGTGCCTTTCAGAGTCAGAATTTGTCTTTTCCTAAATAGTCTCCTCCCCTCGATCCCTACCCCACCCCCTCTGCCTGTTCTATTTTTCCTGAATGAATAAATAAATGTACACGTCTCAAACATTTTACCTGCTGTATTAAGGTGTACTCTTTTTATCTTTTCTTTCATATTTTCCTCCTGCTCAGATTTACATCCTGGATGATATTTTCAACTTTATGTTCCAGATATTCTATTAATTCTATTAATTTTTAAAATTGATAATCTTTTAACTTCATATTAGTTTAATGGCCTCTGATTGCATGTTTTCAAAGCATCCTATTATTTTTATGGACACGATACCCGTTTTGAATGTTCGGGGGCTGATGGTTTGTATATTTAAGTTTTCTTATCTATCTCGAATTATCAGCTTTTCCTGTTCTTTCTTGTGCCCCTTTCCTTGGACTTTCAGTGATTCTTGTTTATCACATTTGAGTGAAAGATGTGTCTGATTATTGTAATTGGGAAACATGGATGTCATCTAATGGTATGTAACTAAGGCTCTTTCCCTCTGGGCCATCCCTGGATAGAGCATCTACCTGGGATCTCTATGTAGGAAGAGTAGAGAGAAGTGTCACTTAGATTCAATGGGCAGGGAAGCCACTGCAAAGTATTATGCCTGCATTAGAAAGCCTTTCTCCGGGTTACTTTAACATTTTTATAAGATACGTACTTTTGCCAAATTATTTTTGTCATCCATTAACTATCACTTAACTTTAGTTCTTTAAGGGGAATCCCATGTGTCCATAAATAACATATAACTATATTTATTCAATCTGCAATACAGAATCAAAAATAAATCCAAAAAAAAGGACGTGTGATTCCAAAGTGTCTCACAAAGACCTTGAGGAATAGTATGCGCTTCATGCCTCATCCTTCGTGTGGGAATTTGTTGATTCTGGTTTTCTAGCAAGGTTGCTTTCTTATTTCTATACCCATAATGAAAAAGAAGAAAAAAATGTGAGAGAAAAGAGGTACAGTTAGGTGTGGGTGATCTGCTGAAGAAAGAAGGCAATGCCAGTTTCTTCTCCTTAGGAAGCAGTTTCTTCTAGAGAGATTGTTTTTGAAGCCAGAGAATTTATAAAGAATAATGCCTGCAAAAACAAAATACAGCACTCAATATTTTCCTTCTAGGCTAAATAAATGATAGTTACTCGAGTTTGTTAGCTAAACAAAGCCAAATCCTGCTCTTCATTAAAGTTTTAGCTTGAATCTTGTATTTTTTAATGAAGTCTTGAATAAACTCCAACTGAATATAATTTGTTTAGTCCTTTTGTAAACTCATAGATTTATTTGTTTCCTGTGATGATTACCATATTTTGTGTGCTAATGTTATAGTTACTGCTAGATGTTAATCTTTCAATGAACAAGATTTTAATATATATTTTTCTGTGTTCATTTCTGGAATACTTTTGTCTAATAGATATGCAAACAATATTGGCCAAGTGATTAAGATGATGCCAGTTTCATCACAGCAAGAATTTGCTACTTACTCTCTAAGCAGAAGCTCTGCTCGCATATCCTGAAAGTTGCTTTCCTTTCACAATTCCTAAAGGTACCTCTGGGATTATAGTTGGTATTTTGATTTATGGTTTATATTTTAAAATTTGGATATTAGGAATAAAACACTTGAACACAATATTATCTTCTCTTTTTTCCATATGTATATTTATTATAACCCAGTAAAGCAAAGAAATTCCTAATTTGATGTAAAAATGTGAGATGTGTCAGTTTCAATATTATTAAATAGGGAGAACTAACAATAAACATATATTTATGATCTGGAATAATTGAGTAAGTTGTTCTTCAGTATGGATATGTAGCTAAAGTGGCCAGGTTATACATATAAGTGGTTGCCATAAATAACGTTTTTAGACGCTTATTTGCATTAAGATTTTTATAACAGCAGCATGGTGAAGATGCTAAAAGCTATCATAATTTGAAATTTTTCTTCAATTGCAGTTTTTAGTTTGGCTGTACATTTTGTTGAAGTTTAAGATCCTATTTTCCTATTATTTCAATTGATATAAAAATGAATATATATTTAAATTTCTCAATAGGAGTATAACATTTCTGATATCAAATTTGATTATTATATCACTCTGAAACATTTTTTTATTTTTCTGTGTTGTTGTGTTAGGTGGTGTTGAATGTTTAAGCATTTCTGATGCTGAGTATGTTGTCAGATAAACCTTAGAAAATCCCTAATCCTGAGGACTCTGAATAATGTTAAATTAGCTTTATGGCAACAGACCATAAAATGACATTAGACAAATGGCTTTTCCAGGATCCCATCAAAGACATTGCTCAGCTTCTTTCTGCTCCCAAAGCTCTTGGCACAGCATGGCTTGTGTTATCTTTGTGGGCCTTAGGTGCCTTTCTGTGTGACTGTGTCCACAGAAAAGTGGGTGGGCAGTCACTGTGAATTAATGAATGAGTGACTGAAGTTTGATTCTGAAACTTTGGAGGAAATTCGCAGGATTGGAGCCAAAATGAACATGGTGGTGACGATGGTGTCTTCAAAGTGCTTATTTCCTAGTACTCTTTTATTTATTTTTTTAAGAGAGAGAGAGAGAGAATCAGTTTCATTTAGTTTTTCATCAGGATTTTGTTGTTCCAACACTTAGTTGCGTATGTAGTGCTGGGATTTGAACCTGTGTCCTCACACGTGCCAGGCAAATGCAATGGTCATTAATTTGCTAATTTTATCACTTGATAGAATTTTTAAATATGTTTTTAGAACTTCAAGGATTGATATGTTTTACTATAGAATGACTCAAGAAATTTATATTCTTTACCACTTAAAAAAGATGAATATCATGAGATGAACAAGTATTTGGATATTTTATGTGAATATGTGAGAAACTAGAAGTTATGAAAGAGGATATTAAATACTCCAACTTTGGTTTTAATTAGAGTTATTTGTTTTAAAGTGTTAAAATGCAATGGGATAATTTGATAATCTCGTAAATAAAAAATCTTTGCATCAGCTATGTTTTTGTCAACTATTACATATTAGTATTCTTAAAAATAATGACTTTGTTTCATTATTTAAGAAGTAACATAAGTTTTACTTAACCTAGAATGTATTTATCAGATTTTTATGAAATATTTTACATGTACCCTTTTCCAAATATTAGCATAGATAGGGAAGAATGTTATAAAGAACTTTGCCTGTATTTATTTACCTTGTGTCTAATGTTCTGAGTTATCAAATTATAATTTATGTTCCAAGCTACCCTGAATGCTGGGTCCACCAGTGGATATGATTAAACCAGTAGAAAATTTCCACAATATGTCTGGGTTGAAATTCTTCCCAGAGTGACTTGAATTGGAATGTTTGGTTGAATGTGGCGAGCCTGCCTGGCTTTTCACCATACATGGTCCAGATGAGTTTTCAGAATGTGGACAATGGAAATTACAGCTAATGTGCGGAATACACCAAAAGGGGTAATTGCTTCCTTCTTTCTCTCTTTAAATTTGGTATTCTGACATTGCTAAAATTGCTCAAAATGCTGATTTTCCTAATTACAACATATAAAGTCAGCAGGGAAGGTATAAAATAGTGACAAAATGGCTTGAATTGAGAGAGAATAGGAAGTGTGTTCCCATTGGCCTATAATCTCTTAAAATAGTTTTATGTGAAACCGTAGCAATATATAGAAAATTATTCCTTGAAATTGTCTGAACTTTTCAAGTTGAACCCTTTCACCTGAAAATACAATTTTTAGATCATTTACTACTTATTTTTAAGGGATGATGGTTAACTGTGACCTCAGGTTCATCTAATATCTGAGCACACTGTGTACAATATACAATTAGCCCTGGCATTGTTCTCTTGACACCCAAAGCAACAAAACCACTCAAGGATTTCCTCATCCCCCTGTGTTCTTACCATTAAACAGCCTCAGTGTATTCTATATCATAATACCTTTTAAATTCTAAATTTCTTATAAAAGTACAATATGACATCAACTTGTACAATTGCACTATTTTTTCTTGTGGTCAGCATTTAAAACTTTCATTAACTATTTCAAAGCTTCATAATCTTGCACTTTTATTTCCCACATCATTCTCTATGGATTACCCTGCTTCCTCCATTCTAAAGAAAGTAAAGGGTCATCATTTGGAAATGCTCATTTTCCGTCAATCCAAATCAGGACACTGTCCATACCTGCAGCCATCATTTCATTTTCTTTGAAGTTAATGTGTAAGAGGAATTCTACTCATCATACCAATCCCTGCTTCTGAATTTTACTTCTGTTTCCCCTATCTGCTCAGAAATTTCGACTATCAGGTCTTTTATCTTCAGTCACAAGTATTCCGTCTCATATAAATCATTCCAGTCAGGACTCAGAGTCAGCAGCTCCATGATTGAACACATGACTTTCAACGTTAGTCCTTTCTTTTGTGACTAATTTCTGCAAATGAGTCTTCTCTCAAGCTGACTGTATGGCAGATACCTGAGAGGTTCATGGGATCTCTTCCTGTCCCACCCGCTGAATGCATTCTCTCCTAACTTTGTTGATACTGCCTCCTAAATGTCTCCAGTGTATCTACTCCTTTTCTTATCTCCTCTGAACACCTTTTGTGCTTGCTTCATCTCACCAGAGATTTTACAAAAGCCTCCTAATTCATCAGGACTGATGCCTAAATCATAGCTGTTTGTATCTTTTTTGATTATAAATAGGACCTGTCATTCTTCTGCTTAAAACTCCTCTGTTGCTCCCATAATACACAAGATAGAGACCAGACTCCTTTCTGTAGACTCTGAGATCAGGCATGGTGTGGCCCTATGTGCATATGTAGTCTGATCTCCTTCACCCTGCTGCCTGATCTCCAGTCACACCAGCAAAGAATTTCTGCTTCCTCCTCTTTGATGATAACTTCAAGTCCTTGGACTTTGGACATATTAACCCGGTGGCAAAATTCCAGCTTGAAGGATCACATTCAAATGATAACTCCAACAGAAAGAGAGGAATGATCTAGAAGGAGCAACCAACTCTCAAAGAGGTCAGGACACTTGGCTGTGATCTGAGATGCACTTACCTTGGGTGTTGGTAGCCCACTGGAGAGCAGCTGGTTTGGGGGTGAGGGTGAGTCTGTGTTTTATACACTGCTGCTGGAGTTCTTCTAACTTCAAGGCCTTTGCCAGCTACCTTAAGGTGTCTTCTGGGTTCCAGTTCATAGTGGTGAGGCCAGAATGACCAAAACTGACTGTTACTTACATGTCTAGCAAAATGATGGTGTTAAGAAGAATACAGCCTCTGTGCTGATCCAAGGGCTAGAATCCTATTGATTATTAAAGAAATGTGACCTATTTTTATTTCTCATGGTAGAGAAGTAGATAATTGTTAATAACAGATAACTTAAACCTTTTTAGCTCTTTAAGGTTTAAGAAACTATTTTTGTCTATTACATTGGTTGGCAGCTCACTAGATCCTTAAGGTTGGCATCACAAGTTTTAAATTGCTTCTTTCTGTAAACGAAGAAACAAAAAGGAAGGTTATGACTTGGCCATGATACTCGAGTGTTAAGGCCAGGATGACACAGTCTCACTTTTTAATTTCTATGCTGTCTTTCATAGGATTGGCATACCATTTAGCACTATTCTGGTCACAGTATGTACTATTAACACATTAGTGAAAGGTGATTTAGTGGGAAAATAACAAGCAGATGACATTGAGGAGTCAATTTATTTTTTGTGGCTTTCTACAATGCAGCCCTCTATTCAGCAGTCAAATCAACCTATTTTTAGTTGTGTTTGGGACAGAGCCCAGAGTTGTACTGTACAGAGTCTACAACCTTCTGTAGGGTGTGACTTGCCCTTAGTCATCGTTCAAATGTCTCTGATGTATTCTGACTTAGAAATTCCACATTTTCATTTTCTTCCACATTGTTGGCTCAGCTGATCTTGGGTCCTACATAATTTCAAGGTTTTCTTACTTTAAGACTGTGAAAAAAACCGTAAGGGGAGAGAGAGAGAGAGAGAGAGAGAGAGACTGTGTGTGTGTGTGTGTGTGTGTCCTGTAGGTGACTTGTGATAGGAAAGGCCTCAGTCACACTTGCACACTCTTTCTCCATCTTCATCTCAGAAGGGGCCCACATGGGGACTGGAGTGGTGGCTCAGCAGTTATGGTGCAGGCATGAGGACATGGGTTCGAACCCCAGCACCATATTTACAACAAAGTGTAGGAGCAACAACATGAAAAACTAAATACAATAGATTCCTTCTCTCTTTCTTTCTCTCTCTCTCTCTGTCTCTCTCACTGTCCCTGTCTCTTTGTAAAAAATAATTTAAAAAATGAAGAAGAGAGGAAGAAGGGACTGTCACAGTACTTGGCCTCCCTTCAGGCCTGCTTCATGGTCATCAGGGAAGTCTAGGCTGGGTGGGAATAAATAATGGCTTATCTTCTTCCTCCAGCCAGGCTTTCTAATGTGGGCTGGAAGCTGTTTTCAGTGAAGAAACTCTGCCAGCTGTGTGATCCAGAAGTCACTGAGTACAGGTCCGTGTGACCCTGAATATACACATTTGTATAGGGGAACACGTATCTGAGGTGGAATCCCTACTACAGCCACCATAGCCTCTTCTGCTGCATCGATCGGGCCCTTACCTGACTTGGGAGGAAGAAGTGGGGAAGGTAAAGGTAGTCCAGGAGAATGAAGAGGTAATGTTAACTTGCCCTGAAGCTAGAGGCTACCACAACCTAGGCTGTGCATCCATATAGGGAATGCGGGAAGTTCTCAGTTCATCCTGGTTAATGTTATGAACTCCTCGGTGTGGGATTGCCAGCTGGAAATGGTGCACTGTTCCATCTCTCCTTATTTTAACAGACACTATTTAATAGTCTAGGATTGAATTGTTCAGGATAATATCCCCGCTTCTCTGTGTATAACAAATAGTTTGTATGGAATCTTAATCACTTTGGAAATAATCTTAATTAATGATGAAAGTCAGGTTATTAGTAATCCTGGTGTTTTAAAAATTCAAATGAATATGAAGCATCTTTATTCCTTTCTGTGTAAGACGCTGGAGCCCTGAATCTGCTCCAGTGCAATCCTCCTCCACCCTTTTTTTCTTTCTCTTTTAGAGCTATGTCTGAAGACACTAAAAGTTTTTTTTATCTTTCCTTTTCTTCTTCCATCTGTTTTTTGTCATTCAAACACAAATATCTTATTTGAATTATGTTTAGTCTGCTACCACAAAATATAGGTTGAATCGTTTAAAGTCTTTCATTTCTACCCATTTGAACATTTTTAAGTGCTTTATGAGAATGCTGTGTTGTTATCCACTTTATTACCAGTCTAAACAAAATGAACAGTGGTGGTCTCCGTCCCCAGGGGCTGTAGATGTGTTTCTTGACTTACCATCACAGCACTAACCTTTGACTGCAGTTGGGAAAACACTGCTGGAGGCTGCAGCATGGCAAGAGGGGTGTGTGTGCATGTGTGTGCATGCACACATGTGCATGTGAGGGTATGTGTGTGTGCATGTCTGTACATGTGTGCATGCGTTGAGGGATGGAAAATGGGTGGTAGGTACCAGAAATTGTTGAGCTGTCAGGCCATGCGCATGTTAGGACCCATCTCTGCTGACACCTATTTCTTGTTGTATTTATTTATTCATTTTAGTTAAAAGTAATACCTCTCATCTCTCTGGAGACTCAAGTGACTGAACTGGCGACTACTCATTTCAAAAGTTTAGACAATATAAACACAGGACAGGAGAATTTTTTATCTGCTTTACTCACCCTCTAGTTCCTAAATCATGCGTATCCAGAATACAGTAGGCACTCAACTAACTTTTGAAGGAATGAATGGAGAGGTTTGAAAGGAAGGAGTCAAACTTTAATACCCTGGAACTAATCTCTTCTTCAGTGAGAGCACAAATAAATATGTTATTTTCTTCTAAAATTTAATTTCAGTGTGATGTTCTTGAATATATTAAGATTGTTAACCAAAGCTTTGCATATTAAACTATTTGTTCAAAATTTCAAGTGCCTATTATATGACAATAAGTATTTTAAGTGATAGAGATTCCAAGATGAACAAAACACAAATCCCCAGCTCTCCTGGAATTTATATTTTAGTTCAGGAGTACTGGCAGCAGACCAACAAATAGATTAGATTAATCTATGTCAAGTGCTGGCAAGTGCTGTAAAGAAAAAAATCAAAGCCCTCTCTGAGGTGACATTAAGCAGAAAGCTGAAGGAAGTATAGCAGCGAACTTGGTGACTGTCAAGAGAACAAATGTTCTACGTGGAAAGAGCACAAAAGCTTTGTGTGAGCAGCATTCTGGGCTTGCTGAAGGCTTATCAAGAATGCCAGTGAGGCTCAAGAGGAGGGAGCAAGGCCAACAGGAGTAGCACATGATCTAGACTACTGGGGTGGGGACAGATTATTGCAGGCTTGGAATCCATGATGATGCTTAGTCTTACGTCTGAGCTGGGCAGCAAAAGGAGGCTTTCTGAATAACTGGGTACTGGAATCAGCAAGAGGAGTGAGTAGCAACTTTTGATTGGCTCCATGAGTAATGGGCAATATAGCAAATGCATCCCTGTGTCTATATAAGCATCCATGATATTATTAGTTATCCAGGACAAAATACTTATAACCACATCTTAGATAAGAGAGGCATTTAGGTAAGGTAAAAGATACTTCTCTGTGTCTCCAACCTCCAGCTTGCACTTTTTGTTAATGTTCCATTTACTTTTTTGTTTATCTAATTTCTGACCTCGGTAGGAAGTGCATGATATTTCATGGAATAAAAGCTCTAAGATGGGTGTCAGATATCTGGTTTTCAAGTCAATTTCTGGTAAGCATTGCCATTTGATCTTGTTCACATGATGCAACTTCTTTAGAACTTAGACTCACCATTTGTAAAATTGGCAGAATGTAGCTAGATGTATTCTAAGGACTTGTCCAGCTTTAAAAATCTTTGACAATGTCACAGTTTCCTTCATTTTATTGCAAAATTCCCATATTTTATTTATTGTATATTGTGTTAATATGCAGCTGATCAAAATTTTGCTTTAACAGTCAGTCATGGTGGGCAAATAAATATCTTATACATTGGCTTTGTGGACTCTGATTTTACCTATTATATGCTATTTTGGTGCACCTTGAAGTAACCTCATATAGGCACACTGCATATTAAAAGAGTGCTTCTGTGTCATTGACGAATAGGTTTCATTGTACCTTTCACTGCTATTAGATAAATGACAAGTGTCAAAACTGTACTTGGAATAGTAGGGAGATTGCTAACTTTTAACAAGAAGTCAGTGTAGGCAATTGTCTTTCCACATTTGTGAGAAGATTGTTCAGTAATTACTCTTTGCAGTGAGAGATTTTTTATATTATAAAATACTAGTTCATCAATTTGCCTCTTGTTAGATTTGCTCATAGAAAGGCATTTTAATTAGTCAGACCTGAGTTTTAAATTCTTGTTTTCACAGTTATTTGATGAGGAACAGGTGACTGAGTAACTGTCCTCATATTTCCTTCCATCTGTTCTGGCTTCTTTCCCTTTAGAAATGTGTTCTGTTGGAGGAGATCTGTATGTTCAAGAAAAGACATAAAGCTCCAGCCTAACATTTATGACAAGGTACTTCATTCCAGGTGACATCCTATATTCATATTGTAGGTTACTAGAGAAGTAGTCCCTTTAAAGTATGACTTTTATTTTTGGCTTAGCACATTTGGGAGGTATAAAAACTAAGATATTCTCAAGATGTACCTAAGAAATTAAAGTGGAGAGTGTGTAGCGTCTGCACATTCAGCAAAGGTTCTTTTGAACAGGGGTTTTGAAGTTCTACAAAAATGTTCAGTTTTATCTAGTGTCTACTTGAGGGAAAACTCTAACTTACTATTTGAGGATTAGTTTTTGTTTATTTATTTGAAATAGGTTTAGTTAGGGTCTGAAAAGGGAATAAGAAAGGGCCCTATGAAGTAACAATAAGAAGGGAGCCAATGTGGACTTTATTTTCTTTCTCAGTGACCAAGCTGTTTCTCCTACACTGAGGATACTGTAAGTAACTTTATACTTAAAGTCAAAGGACTCCTTGTGTAGGGTCTCAACGTGTCTAGTGTTCCTTGTGCCTAAAGCAATTTAAGAAGGCAATAAATGAATGATTCTGACCATCTTCTATTTATATAGCCAATTTAGAGTGACAGGGTTGTAATGGAAAAAATATTCATAATCAAAGGTCCTTGTGTTTAAAATGAGACTTTACTACTTCACTGAGCCCAATGTCCTCATCTGTAAAATAAAATAATGTACTTATCTCATAGACTTTATGGTTTAATGTGCCCAGCCCACATTTATATAAAGTGGAAAAGAGTTTAGTCTTTTGTCTAAAAAGTTTAAATTTGATCCAAGAGGCATTAAGAAAAGTGAATGAATACTAATGTCAAGTGATTACACTTGATATAAAAGTATTATGTGGAATACTGTTATGTTTGAATTTGAAATGACCCCCTAAAGCTTGTGTATGGAAGGCTTCGTCTCCAGTGGATTCATCAGTGGCTTTATCCGTTGACCAATTCATAACATAATGGACTTTTGGGAGGTGGCAGAAACTTTAGCAAGTGGTGCCCGTTGAAGGAAATAGGCTACTGGGGGCATGCCCTTCAAGTGTGTATCTTGTCCCTGGTCCCTTTCTCTCTCTTTTTCTGCTTCCTGGCCACCTTGAGGAGAGCACCTTTCCTCCACTCTCTGAAACAGTGACCCAAAATAAATCTTTCTCCTGTAAATTGGTTTTCTCAGATATTTTGTTAAAGTGACACAAAGCTCACTACCACAAACACAATCATAGATACATACATTTATGTGTGTCTTGCTTTCTTTTAAATGTCCTCTGAAGAGAATAAAACAAATTTATTTCTGCAGAAATTGAAAAGTAGCTTCTAACTGTTCCTTTTCTGGCTAATATGACATTTATTTAAAAGGTCTAATATTTACCAGTCACTGCTGCTATTTGGTTCCATAAAGGCCTTACTAATTATCTGAGAAAGCCAAATGTGATCTGGGCTTTCTTGGCAAAAGGATATTGACTTTCATTAAGACTGGATTGCAGTACAGACCTTTAAGCCTGTATCTGCATCGCATTAATTGGCATGTGATTTGGGAGAGTGGCTATTAATTATACAGAAGACGGTGAGTGAATGGAAAGGATCATTCAAAGGCAAGCCACGCTTAAACCTGACTGCGTCCGCAAGCATTATACACTTCATTTGGCAGCCATTAATTTGCCTAAGTGTTTGGAATCAGCCATAGTAAGGGTTTTTAAAGGGCACATTTAGAAATAATATTAATGTCTAGATTTTTTCACATAATTTAATTTAATTTAATGCTAAGTCATTTTTATTAAGCGTGCATGACTACTTGGTTGAAGTGGCAACAAAGGGGCATATATGAAGAAGTAAGAATAAGTCCTGAGCAACTGCAGATCAGTTTTCATTAACTAAATCGCTCTTTCCCCCACCGTAGACTATGATGCTGTATTTTTCTAAAATCCATTGTAACTTAAAATGTTTTCTTAGTAGAAAGTCAAAAGAAGCAGCAATATTCACACCTGCTTTTAAGATGTCAGCACATAGATTGTGCCTTGTTAAATATAAACTAGAAATATACATTCCCTTTCAATTCTATCAGAGTGACATGATTACTTCCACATATAAGTACAGATCAAAATGAATGATCAATTCTATGTGAGCTTTAAATGTTTAGTTTTCCTGTGTATAGCAAACATTTTTGAAATTGGTCCATGTATTTTCAAGTTTGGCATCTTTCTTTAAAAAAAAAGTTCTTAAATTTTAACCAACACATAATTGTACATGTTATGGACTCTAGCGTGACATTTCTTTCTTTTTTTTTTTT
>PVKS010023939.1:0-31607 GCA_004027875.1 Aplodontia rufa | reverse complement strand
CATTTGTCTGTTGACAAACACTGAGGTTGGTTCTATAATTTGGCTATTGTGAATCGTGCTGCTATAAACTTGGGTGTGCATATGTCTCTAAAATATGCTGACCTTCGTTCTTCTGGAAGGAGCTGTACAGCTGGATCATTTTTAGTTTTCTGAAGAACCTCCATACTGATTTCTATGGTTACTGTCCTAATTTACATTCCCACCAATAGTGTATAAGGCTGGCCTTTTCCCCACATCCTCGCTAACATTCATTGTTATTTGTATTCTTTGTGATTGCCATTCTGACGGGAGTGGGTTGGAATCCCAGTGCAGTTCTGATTTGCATTTCCCTGATGGTTAAATATGTTGAACATTTTTTCATATCATTATTGGCCATGTGTACTTACTCTTTTGAACAATGTCTACCAATTCACTTACCCGTTTACTGAATGGGTTATTTAGTTGTGTGTGCGCGCATGCATGTGTGTGTTGAGTTTTTAAGTTCTCTATATATTCTGGATATTAATCCTCTTTCAGAAGAGTAGCTGGCAAAGATTTTCTCCCATTCTGTGTGTTCTCCCTTCATTCTGTTGCTGTGCAAAAGCTTTTTAGTTTGATGCCACCTACTTATTGATTCTTGGTACTGTTTCCTGAGTTACAGGAGTCCTAGTGAGCAAGTCATTGCCTGTCCCTATATGTTGGACGATTGACCGTAAGTTTTCTTCCAGCAGTTGCAAAGTGCCTGGTCTAATTCTTAGGTCTTCGATCCGTATTGCGCTGACTCTTGTGCAGGGTGAGAGATAGAGATGTAATTTTGATCTTTTCATGTGCATACCCAGTTCTCCCAACACCATTCATTAAAGAGGTTGTCCTTTCTCCAGCAGAAGTTTTTGGCAAGTTTGTCAAGAATCAGATGGCTGCAACTGTTGTGGGTTTGTCTCTGAGTCTTCTATTCTATTTTAGTGGCCTACCACACATTATCTCTTATTAAAAAAAAAAAATCTCCAAACCCATGCCGTGTAGGAAGCATTTTAAAATGAGGATAGTGGTCCAGAAAGGTTAAGAAATTTCCCTACAGTCACAAAGCTACAGTTGGAACTATGATTCAAACCCCATCTGAAATTTTCCAATATACGATGATAGATTTTTTCTTTATTAACTTTTTTATCAAAATTCTAAACATTTATAAAAGAATGGAAACGATGGATTTTCCCTGTGATGCTGGTGATGTGAATGTTGGGTTCGTGTCCTCTCGGAGTCAAAGAGTAGTAGACAAGCATAGTAGAGAGGCAAGCGTAGTAGACAAGTTTTATTATAGAAAGTAAAGCACAGGGAAAAGAGCAGAGTGGGGGAAGGGGACAGAGCCAATGAGGCAGTGAAGTTTGCCCTTTTTATATGACATCCTCTCCTGGATCGTTCACTGCTTCCCTGCCCCTGTACCTAGCACACAGGTGAGGGGAATTCTAGTCCAGTCTTTGATCCATGCCTTAGGCTCTTTGATCCATGCCTTAGGGGCCAATAGAAAGAATGTGGTCCCTTGCTTAGCAGCAGGGAGTGTTTGCATCTGGGCCTATCTTGTCAGACCCTCATTAGTATTGGGGGATGTCTTTGCCTTCTCAGGAAAGATGGTCTCCTTATCAACCCACATTGCTCTGCCTACAGTGAACTGCCTAACTTTTTCTGCCTCACCTGCTTTTTCCAAAACCTCAAAGGGGATGTTTGAGCTCTTTCAATCATGGTAACAAGTAAAAAACAAAACTCAAGGAAAACAGCACATCGTCAGTGGACATCAAAGTCAATCCTCCCCACTCCAGGAAGTAAAGTTCTGCCTGGTACTTCACATTGTTTTAAAGAGAGAGGGACAGCAAAAGAGAGAAAGAGAGAATCAATTTTTATTTAGTTTTTCATGTGGCTTTCATTGCTTTGACACTTCATTGTGTACGTGGTGCTGGGGTTTGAACCCGCATACTCGTGCATGCCAGGCAAGCACCATAACTGCTGAGCCACTGCTCCAGCCCTGGCACTTCACATTTTAATTTAACAATCCTGTGAGAACAGGGTCTCCTGTGGCTTCCATCGGACAGCATGACCCCTCCCAAAGCACCACTGTACCTTCTTCCTTTTGAGTTCATGGAGGACTGAGTGACTGGACCATGAGATCAGAGCTCTGCTGACAGACAGACAGACCTGCCTTCTCACCCATCGCTACTGATGCCTTGCAGTGAGATCCTGAAGTAGCCATTCATTCACCTAATGAAAACCCTGAGCCCCGACTCAGTGCCAGGCTCTGTCACTTCCTGTGGATAAAGCTGCACATAAGCTCTGTCCTCACAGCATGCTGTGTGAGGAGCCAGACAAGAGTCAAGGAAACCCACAAACTACTGCAATTTAGATTAAATGTCACACGCTTGGGACAAGAAGATTCTAAGATAGCCCCCAGGGACCACCACTTCCTGGTGTTCACAACTTTTGTGAACTTTTCTAAGCATGAGATGAATGCAGCCACTTGGTCCTAAATGACAAAGTATGGCAAAGCTGATGGGTCATTTTTATCCATGATTAGGCTACATAAGCTGGTGACTTATGTCTTGCTGGAGAACTCTCTCCCTCACTGTCTTTGATGAAATAAGTCCTCATGTAATTAAGGGTAGCCTCCAGCCGATAGCCAGGTAGGAACTGGGTTTCTCAGCCCAGCAAGCCACCACGAACTAAAGACCACTAACGATCACATGAGCTTGGGAGCAGATCCTTCCCTAGTTGAGCCTTCCTACGAGACCTCAGTCTTATTCAACACCTTGACAGTAGCCTTGTGAGAGATCGAGAAGTGGAAGACCCAGGAATGCCATACGGATACCAAGCAGGCAGCTCATTTGTGTTGCTCATTCTGTACCCCAGGCAAGTCCAACGCTGGGCATATGGGAGATGCTCAATAAACATCTGCTGAGCAAATGGATAAAAGCAAGGGCATATGAGAGAATTTTACAGGAAAGTGACATGATTCTCTCATGTCCTTCACCTACAACCACGACGACAGTGTGGAGGATAGATTTAAGTGAGGAGTCAAAGTCCATGCTTAATTCATCTCTATTTACACCAATGTTTGAATGGAACAATTATCACAGCTGTGTAATAATGAGATTCCCAAAACACATAATTTTATCAAAAGTTACATCTAAAGCACACTTATCTGAGTGTCTTTAATTAAGAGATAGAGAATTACATATTTATAATCCAAAGGTTATTTTTCTGGCATGAACTTCACTAATAAGGGTGGCATTTAGTTGTGCATACATTCTCTTAAGGTAAAATAATAAATTAATTCATCAAAAAAATTGTATATAAATTCTGTTGATAGCCCTTGAATTACAGAGTTTATGTTTGAAGAGGGTTTAATTCCATCCTACCAAAAAAAACAGATATGGAAATATACCTAAAGAAATTGAGAAGTCAAGGTCAGGACTACGACCTAAGCTTTCCCTGGCTCTGCTTTCTCCCTCCTTGGGCTGGGGAGATCATGCTGAGGACAGAATCTGCAAGATGGTGACCCAAAGCAACTCCCCTCAAAGCTGACCAAGGGCCACAGATCTATTTGAATCTAAAAACTGAGGCTCCAGCTTTTATGATCTGTTTATTAAAAGAAAATTTTTCTTAATCCCCATAAAAGATGATATTTCCCAAGCAAAAAAGAAAGCCAAATCCCACTTTACACTGGTGGAGCCCAGTTTGAGCTCCTTTCTAGCACACAACCAGATGTGCAGTTAGAGAAACCATCTGTTCCAATCAGGATGCAAGACAAACCACATGAAAGGGAACTCTTACCCCAATCCCATTTCTGAATGGGAGAGGAAATAATCTGGTGAACCATAAAACAGAAGTTGAAGAGGCAGAGAGGTAATTAGATGGATAACACAGCGGCAACTGCGATGGATGGCAGTGGACTACGAGTTAGGTGGAGCCTGGCAGACGGAGCAGGTGCGAAGGCTGCGGTTCAGGAGATGCTCAGGAATCCAGGCTTTGGGGAGAGGCGGGCAGTTGCGTTGCTTTTGCCGGTAGTCATGATCACTCCATGGACACCTACCTGAGTATTAGTTTTTTCTCTTCTGAATTTACATAAAACTTTCTCTTCCTTCCTATTAATGCTTACAAGTTTCTAACTTTTATTGAAATTAAAATCCACCTTGCTTTCATCTACATGCATTCATAGAAATGAATGCTATTAAAACTGCATTTGGCATGCCTTCAAAAACTGCTTTTGTAAATTTTTCACAATACCAGCATCCTGGTTACAGATTTACAATGGATTTTCTTATTTCAATTGTGTTTTTGTTCTAATTGACTAGAGTGCATTTTGAAACATTCATTATCCCCCACAAGAAAAGTGCTCTTGATTCCTGATGAACTCAATCTAGCTATGAACCCAAATGCCAATTGAGGTTTCTTTTTTTAAAATCCTTTTCCCATATATACATCTTAATATTATCAACATCCCTGAACCAGAAATATTAATATCAGCAATATTATGCCTATTTTACTGGAGAATTATAAGACCTCTATTCTGCTGTTTTAACTGGATGTTGGTAACTATCCATGAATTATTTCAATCAGCATTGACTGGACATCGACACCGTACCAGATATTTTGCTAAATGCTGGAGATATCAAAATCATAATCGCTTGCACAGTTCCTGTCTCCAGAACCCACCATCTAAGTGTGGGGATACATTGACCCTCCACAATTCTATCCTTATGCCTGTGTAAAATTTCCTTCTTTCCGGTGCAGGCAGAATATGTGACTTGCTTCTACTCAATATAATATAGTGAAAGTGATGGCAGGTCATCCTGTGATTAGGCTCTATTCCATAAGTCTCGTTGCCTGCTGAAGTGAGACTCTCTGTTGAGGACACCCACAGGGCAAGGGACTATAGACAGCCTCCAGCCAACAACCAGAAAAAAGTCAGGACTTTCAGTCATACAGCTGCAAAGAGTGAGCTCTGCCAACAACCTGAATAAGCATGAAACAGATTCTGCCCTAGCCAAGCCCCAGGCAAAAACAGACCGGCCAAGACCCTGATTGTGGCATTTTAAGACTGAGCAGAGGACCCAGGTAAGAAACAGTAAGATAATAAATGTGTATTGCTTTCAATTGCAAATTTGTAGACATTTTTGTTACACAGCAATGAAAAACAAACATTGCGCCCATGAGCCACATCTGGCATGCTGCTTGTTCTTGAATGGCCTACAAGTGAAAAAATGACTTTTACATTTTTAAGTGGCTAAAAAAAATTGATAGAAGAATATTTTGTGACACATGAAAATAATATGAAAAACAGATTTCAGCATCCATAAATAAAGTTTTATTGGGAAACAGCCATATTCATTTACATATTGCCTGTGGCAGCTTGTAGGCTATGATAGCACCATGAAACAGATATGATAGATATCATATGGACCAAAAAGCCAAGCATAGTTATTGTCTGTCCTATGTTAGTCCTGAGACTGGGTACCTTCCTAAAAAAGAGGTTTACTTAGCTCATGGCATGGAGAACAAAGCTTCCGATGACATAGCACAGGGTCTGTTAAGGGCCTTGTAGCAGAGAGCTTCAGGTGGGAGTCTGTGCAAGTAGGAGAGATCACATGGTGAGACAAAAAGGCAGAGAGACCAGTGGGGGCACCAGTCCTGCTCTTGATAACCATCTTCTCAGGAGAACACACAAGACTCCCACAAAAACTACCTTCAGGACTGGAGCGGTGGCTCAGCCATTATGGCACTTGCCTGGCAGGCACTGGTACACGGGTTCAAACCCCAGCACCATGTACACAATGACGTGTCTGAGCAACAAAGGCCACATGAAAAACTAAATAAAATTGATTCTCTCTCTCTCTCTCACTGTCCCTCTCTCAAAAAAAAAAAACCTACTTTCATCCCACCTAAAGGCAGTGTTCCCAGGAACCTTAGGACAGCCCAGTGGGCCTCATCTCTCACTCACCTCTCAGAGGTCCATTGCCTCTTAACATCACCAGAACCTGAAAATTCACTTTGTGCCATCTTGCGTAGCCCCTGATCTCATCTTCCCCAGGTGGCACTCTGACCTTGTGTCATTTGTTTAGAATTCAGTGGCACCCACAGTCTTCAGCTTTCAGGTCTAAAATCTCTACTTCATTTGTGCTGTATGTGTGTGTGACTGTTGCCATCTTCCTATCATCATGACACTCTCTGATCTTGTAGGGGTATGATATTGTGTTCCTCCAAACTAAATGACCCCAAGTTGTTATCTGTCCTGTGACTGATGGTTACAGTTCTCTCTCTTCAGTGTGGCTGGGGTGTGTGGATGCTTCTCCCTTCTCTTGATGGCCTCCCAGTAGCACCTGTACTCCCTGTTTCTAAATTAGTAGGAGCTCAAAAAAGATAAAACAGGTCTTTAAATTGTGGGAAAAAAACCATAACGTGCAAGGCAAAGAGTGAGGGCATAAGGCATTCTTCAATTATTCCAACCACTCACACTGAGTGTTTGGGACTAGCTCCCTCATTGCTCAGAAGTCTCTGCTCCTATGGCTTGGTTATTGATTGCATTCCAGGTAACGGAGTTTGACATAAGTTAGAAATTACCACTCTGCTCGTGAAAGTACTCAGAAATGCTAAAGATTACACACCAAAAAAACAAAACAAAACAACAAAAAAACCCATGCAAACTATTTCTATGCACGTGTATGTTTACAGATGAATCTATGTACATTGTGTATTATAAGAATTTCCAATCGACGTCCTTACAAGTTAGACCTAAGTTTGAGGAGTTCAGCAAATCAATGAAGCCAATCAATGACCCCATCCCGCTGGAGCTCTACATTTCCAGAAACTCGGCAATTACTTACAAGCAGCAGCAACCCACAGGACAGAAGCCACGACCAGAGTGTCCTGAGAGGGCACCTCCCTTCCCCCTCTCCTCTAGGACCCTCACAGATGAACTGACCTGGCTCAGAAGACAGCAATTAAAAGACCTTACTAATACAAGAGGTAGGGTAGACATAGGGCCAAGGGGTTCTGTTCAAGCAGATATAGGAATAGTGATCAATTGTCATGATTTTTCCAGGACTGGAGGATGGGGAGATTCCCAGAATATAAGATCCTTTAGTACTCACACCAGGCAAACTGGGGTAAGCTGTCAACCTCACAGATTATATGAATTTTGGCTACAGTATTTTTAAAAATTCAGAATCTGTTGAGAAGGATAAAAGAAGATGATTTTCTAGGAAAAAAAATACAAGTAGGTACATTAAGAGGCCCCTAATGGCCCACTAATTGGAACCTTTATCAATGAGCATCAGCTACTGCTGCCCGTTCCTTCTGTATCTCTCTAGCTTTTCTTTCCCTCGAATTTTCCTTCTAAGCCCACGTCTTTCACATTCCAGAGCAGGAATCTCCCTTGCCAGTGCAGAGGTGCTTTGGAAGACTTCAGCAATGGGGCTGGAGCGGTGGCTCAGTGGTTATGATGCTTGCCTAGCATGCATGAGGACGCGGGTTTAAACCCTATTACCACGTATACAACAAAATGTCAGAGCATCAAAAGGCACATGAAAAACAAAATAAAATTGATTCTCTCTCTCTCTCTCTCTCACTGTCCCTCTCTCTTAAAAAAAAAAAAAAGAAAGAAAAGAAAAGAAAAAAAGACTTTAGCAAGGAAAGTGCAAACCAGGCAGCATGTGTTTGACTAAGTTGGACTCCAGGGCCATTTGAACCCAGAAGCTCACAGTCCTAGGGACAGGGGTACAACCAGCACTTCCTGTTACCTTACCTCTATGTCTTTGGCCATTCCCTGTTATAACAAAATTCCTTAGACTGGATAATTTATGAACCACAGAATTTTACTGCTTACTGTTCTTGAGTCTGGAGGTCCAAGGTCAAGGTACCAGCAGATTTAGTGTCTGGTGCTTTCTGTTTCCAAGACAGTCCCTTGTTGCTATGTTCTCACATGATGGAAAGGATAAATGTATCCTCACGGCAGAAGAGCAAAACAAAGACGGGCTGGGTGCTTTCCATCTCTTTTATAAAGGCACCTCTTAATACCATCGCCTTGGGTTTAAGTGCAGACATTCACATTCAAACCATCACACTCAGTTAACCCCTGAAGCTTTGATGATTAATCTAATGAGGGACAGAAACGAGCTTCATTTGGTAAAATTGATGATTCATTAATTTTCACCATGGGCATTAGGAATGGAGTCTGACTGGTGAAATTTACAAAATTCAAGAAGATACTTGAGTTGCTCAACCGTTGGAGAGACACCCCCTGGCTGTCCTGCGATAGCCAAGTGCCACTCACAGGAAACAACAGAAACAATCTTTCACAGCTCTGGAGGCTAAGAAATCAGGGTGCTATCAGAGTCAAGCTCTCTTAGAAGGCTCTAGAAAATAACTCTTCCATACTTCCTCCCGGCCGCTGCTGGTTCCTGGAAACCCTTCCCATCCTGCAGCTGCATTGCTATAATCTCTGCACCTTTCCACAGCCTTCTCCCTAGTGTCTCACTCTCTTTACGTGACCTTCTTGTAAGGCCACCCATCTTTTCAGGTTTGTGACTCACCCTTATCCATCTAACCCTCATCTTTCCTAATCACACCTGCAAAGACTCTATTTCCAAATGCAGTCATATTCCAAGATTCTGGATAGACATGAATTTTGGGCTGGGACGCTGGCCATGCTTGAAGAGGGTGCAATACTCTAATTTTACAAATGGCACAGTAGCTCTCGTTCCTAACAAGGACCATCCATAGGTCAGAGGTTGCCTGATCATCACTCGATGACAGTAGGCTTGTGCCACTAACCCACTGTGGAGCCAACCTCACAGGAAGCTGTGATCACCCAAAAGACCAGGAAGTCAGGAGCTCCTGATGCTTTCAGAACATTTGAATGTCTTGTTGGCCTGCTGGATAATTTATGGTCAGTGAATAAAAATTTGTACATGTGTCAGAATTGGGTCTGAGACTTGCTTTCACTATAAGTCAGCAGTGAGACTGTAAAAGCCTGTCACCCTCAAACGTCCTGATATTTTGGTGGCTGCAGATTTTAACTACAAAGGACCATGGAGCTGGGCATGACCAAATCCTTAGAAGCTGTCTGCAACACCCTTTAATCTCGTTTCCTTCTCTCTCCCTCCTGTCTCATCCAAACTTCTGGAAAGGGACCGCTTTGCTCTCTCATCTGCACCTTTGTCATTTCCATCCACCATTTGACCCACTGAAATTTGGTTTCTGCCACCATGGAACCAAAGAAATACCTTGCTCAAGGTCACCCACATTTGTGAACTGATGAACTTCAGGGAGCCCTTCACCCACCCTCAGCAGCAACACTGGACTCAGCTGAGTCCTCCCTTCTACACGCGATCCTCTTTTGTCCTGGCTTCCCTGGACCCTGACCCCTAACCCTCCACCTCTCAGAGTGTTGATGGCTCCTTGGCAGTTCTCCCTCTCCATGCCCGCCCCACCCCACCCGTGTGTTTCCTAAAGCACTCTTCTAAGCCCAGCACTGTTTTCACCCCTGAGTGAGCTAACGTCCTCTCTGGCTTTATCTAAGCTGATGACTCCAAAATCACGCTTCTCTAAACTGCAGATTTGCCAGCCTAGTGCCTGCTGCACGTCTCTAGCCGGATGACTCTTGGGCAACTCAAACTGTCTTCCTGAGATTCATCTCAACTCCTCCTGGCAACAACTACTCTTCCTTTTGGGTGGACTTCATGGCTGAGCAGGACACCACATGACACTAGGCAGAAATGTGACCTCCCATTCATCCGAACGATCACCGAGTCCTCAAACTCAGCCTTTCTCCTCCATCCCACTGGGAAGTGGAGCCCAGGCACTTACTCACCAGCGCCCACTCTGCTGCAGCAGGGGCTCTCTCCTGCCTCATCTGCCCTCCCTGCAGCCATGCATTGTCTAGCCCAGGAACACAGTCATGACCGTCACTTGCTTAAGTCCCAATAAAGCACACCTTCCTTTCTAAGAGCAGATTTCTCAATTTCTGCAATACTGACATTCGAAATGAGAAAATTCTTTGCTGTGGGCAGCTGCCCTTGCATTGTGAGATGTTTAGCAACATCCCTGCCCTCTACCCACTAGATGCTGGTGGCACCCTGAGTTGTGACAATCAGAAATGTCTCCAGACCTTGCCAAATGTCCCCTAGGGAGTCTGCAACACTGACCTGGAGAACAAAGCCAAAACTAATGTAGCAAACATGGCACTTCATCAGTGGCAACTAGCCAACTCCTTATCCTCCCTCACTGTGGTACACCTGATGCCCTACGAAAAAATCCTTATGATTATCCAATTAAGTGTATCACAATTAATTGCTTTTCCCATAAGCCACAATATCCTGCATGTGAAAGACCTCAACAGAGTCAGCCCTCCAAGACTCTGCATCTACAAATTCAAGCAACCGTGGATCAAAAATAATCAGGAAAAAATTGCCCCTCCACTGAATATGTAGAGTGTTTTTCTCACCATTATTCTCTGAACAATATGGTATAACAACTCTCTGTATTGCATTAGGTACTGTAAATAGCCTAGAGATGATTTAAAGATCACAGGAGGACACGCAAATGCCGTGCCATCTTACATCAGGAGCTTGAGCACCTGCAGAGAGGACCTGGAATCAGTCCCCTGTGCATACTGAGCAACAACTGTATATTCAAAGTGCACAGCGATTCTGGTGCCTGGCTATTAGTAGGTATTTTCTGTTTGTCATATAAATCAATAAAGAGAACTTGGAAACAAAACAGCTCTGAATTTTGTGCCTGTCTCTGATAAAATACAATCACATACTCTCAACTTTTAAGCATTTAGTGAATAGTGTTACTTTGTTTCATGATAACACCTTATTTCTCTGGTTAGGATCTTTCAAAACAAAGATCTTTGTTTTAAGGTTAATTTTCTAAGTTTCATTTTCCCTAATATAATGCTGAGTCCTAATGTAATTCATCATAGACTTTGAAAAACACATTCACACACTCTGTCTCTCTCTCTCCCTCCCCGTCTCTCTCTCTCTCTCTCTCTCTCTTCCTCTCTCTCTCACTGAAATCTTCTGCTGCCTTGGCAGAATGATAATAAAATACACAAATTCTTGTGTCCAACTATCTAAATTCCAATCCGGTTTTGTTCCACCCCATACTAGGTTCATAATCATGCACTAAACATATCCAAACTTATCTTTCCTAATGGGGAAAAACGAAGAAACTAATACTACTTGTTCCATTCATTCAGAAGTATGTACTATGTATTACATGCTAGACATTGTTTTGAGCACCAGAAGTACAATGGAGATCACATCAGCAAAGCAGTTTCTTCCTTCATCTGAGCTTATGCTTTCGCAGGTAGAAAGACTATAAATATGTAACAGCTAAATGATGGAATTCCAGATAATGACATGCAAAGAAAGTATCCCAGTGAGTTGAGTGAGACAGCCTTAGAAATGTTTATCTAGAAATGCCCTATTGAGGAGATGAAATTCGGTCTCCTCAATTATACAGGGTCGTTGTGAACATAAAATGAAATAAATGCAGGTAACAGGCTGAATAGGGTGAATATTCGTAAGCCCTGCACCCATCTATGAATATTTACCCCTGCTATGACAGCAGATGCCCACCAGAGGGAACCACCATCGACTGCATCCACCCTGTGTGCCAGGCACTTGGCTCTCATTTTGCATGTAATTTTCCTTTAATCCTCCCAACAAAAACAACCTTGAAAAGCAGGTGTTATTGGCTCCACTTCATAAGACGGACACTCAGAGAACAACCAGCCCTGGGGTCACCCAGTTCGTGATGCAGATCTGTGTGACATCAAATCTCTGCTTTTTCAGTTAAGCCATTCCGGCACTTTCTTCCTACTGACTTCCCTCAAAGAGGACAACACAAGAGCTCAGCAGTTGAAGATCAATAAGTGTGATGGAGGAGGAGAATGATCCAGCCCGATTCCGTGGTTCACGATGGGAGTCAAAACCCCTGGCAGGCACTGACATCAAGTGGAAACTCTGCAAAGCTGTTCTCGGAATGGGCTGGCTCTCCACTCCATCCTCCCTCCACCAGACTCCCATGACATCAAAGGACAAAGTGACACTCCATAGCCTGGAAACAGAACTAACAGAAGCACTTCTTCTTCAAGGTCCCCCCAGGGCAGGAGTGAACTCAACAAAAGACGATGTTCTGTAAACAATGTGCTGGTTTCTCCTGCCTGGCATCCCAAAGGCTCTGCCCAGAGGAGCAGGTAAAGGACCTCTCAAGCCTCCCTTTCAAGAATCTGGCCTCAGGGTGGTCACTGTTAGACCTTGCAGAGCAAGAAAGACCTCAGGGCAAAAAACCCTCACTGGAAACGGAAGGACGGGAAGAGCAACCTGCATGGCGAACTCATCCTCTCTAACCTGGAGTCGAGAAGAAGGGAAACGAACACCCACAAGGCTCCTTCAGTCACCCAACAAATGTCCACTGAGCATCACCACTGAGTCAGGAACAGAAGGCAGACACGGATGCCACGCTCGGCATTCTTGTTCACATAATTTACATTTTTGCATTTGGGGCAAGATTAACACAGTGTTACACTCTTTGTTGTAAAAACATCTTAGATGTCTCACATTAAAACACTGGAGTCTTGCCAGCTCTCCAGGAGGAAGCTAGAATGGGAAGCCTGGTGAATAGCATTTGCTAGTTTCTGCAAGGTCCCTAGCTCCCCAGTGGTCACTTCTAAGCTCCCAGTGTGACCTCACTGAAAGGAGGTGCTGGGAAGTGTTGAGACACAGCCCCAGCCCCGGCACACCACAGAGGTCTCCAGCTAGTCAATCTTCCCCCACGCCAGGGAAGAGGCAGGACTTAGTCCCCAGATTCCAAAGTAGGAAGGAAGCATAGTATAACAGAGAAAGTGCAAAGTGGTGGGTCAAATCTCCTGAAAATCCCAGGGAGATCAGTAGAGTGGAGGGACGGGGTGGGTGGGTGGGGAATGGCACTGGCCAAATCACATTGTCACACAGCAGGCATGTTCTGATACGTAACAACGAATCCCACCGCTGTATATGATTATAATGCACCAAGAAACATATTGAAAAAAAAAGTACAAAGTGAAACTGAGGATTCTTCAGTTCTAGGCTTGAATTTGCTTCCGATGTACTGTGTGATCTTGGGCCCAAGTGTCTCATGTCTGAAAGGAGAAATGTGGACAAGAAGCCTCATTTTCAGTTGTGCTACACATTTGAATCCTCTTGAATTATTATTATTTTTTAAATAATAGCCACCTGGACCACCCAGACGGAACTATTATAAGGGTTTGGAGGAAACCCTAGCCCTAGGGAGCCGCTTCTTCCTTTCTTTCTTTCTTTCCTTCTTTCTTTTGCTTTTATTTTATTTTATTTTATTTTGTTTAACTTCATAGGGTGTCTTACAGGCAGCTGCGACTAAGGAGGGGCTGGCCTGCTTTAAGGCCCCCTTAAGCTTAATATGCACATTTATAAGCTTAGTGCACTGCTGTGACCCTCAGTGATCTCTCTCCTGGTACCTGTGACCTGCTTCTAACCTGCAGAATGTAGCCAAATCACAGGATGTCCCCCGACTAGTTCTGAGACTGCCCACTGCTGGCAGATGTGCTCTCCTGATGGCCTTGAAGAAGTGGTGGCCATGCAGTGACCTTTGCAGGCTGTGCTCCAGGGCACTGTGGGAGGCCCCAGAGCTAACAGAAGCCTCCAGTCAATGGCCAGAGAAACCTGGAGTTCTCTGTGCTGCCACCCAGAGAAATAAATGCCACCAACAAGAGGAGTGAGCAGCAGGTTCCTCCAAAAGAGAAGGCAGCCCAGCTAAGGACTGGATGGCAGAAAACCCAGGTGACCCAAAGACACTGATGCCTTGTAGCTTATACAGTTTATTTCTTAATCTGCACAACATCTGTGTGGTGTTATTATAACTGTATTCATTTTCTGTTGCTGAATAACACTACCAAAAACTTAGATGCTTAATAAATACATATGAACTCAAAATAGCGAAGAGGTGGAAGCAACCCAAGAATCCCTCAATGGATGAGTGGATAAGAAAAGTGTGGTCTCTATGTACGATGGAATATTATTCAGCCTTAAAGAAGGAAATGTGGGCACATTCTACAACATGGTTGAATCTTTTTTTAAAGAATTGTGCTTTTTTTAAGATGGAGAGTGAGAGAGAGAGAGCAAGAAATAATTTTTTTTTCCTATCTGGTCTTTGTCTCTCCAACACTTAGTTGTGTATGTGGTGCTAGAGTTTGAACCTGGGTCCTTGAGCATGCCAGGTGAGCACTCCAACCAGTAAGCCACCATTCTAGCTCAGCGTGCTTGAATCCTGAAGACAGGCTAAGTGAAATAATCCAGACATAAAAAAGTCAGACATGACTGGAGTCTACTTGCGCTACCTAGAGTGGTTAAAGTCTCAGAAACAGTAGAATGGTGGTTGGTAATAGGTGTGGAGTTTCAGTCTGGGGAGATAGAAATGTTTGGGAGATTGGTTCCACAATAGTGTGACACTCGACATTACTGAACTGTGTCCTTACAATAGTTCAGCTTGAAAAGTTTACGTTACTTGTATTTTACCACAATTAAACATTTTGAATGGCTATAGAAACCCACTTACGTCTTCTCTCAGTTTCCCTGGAGTAAGAGTCCGGGCGTCACTTGGCGGGGATTTCTCTCAGAATCTCCCAAGGCTGAAGAAGTAGAGGCACCGGTCAGCCCTCCTTACATCTGCAAGCCCATACAGGTGTTGGCTGCATTCATCTCCCCTGGCTGTGTGACTGCAGAAATAGGGTATGGGGGACAGCTATCAGCTCCGAAAGGCTCCCGAGAGTCCCTTGCCACGCAGTCCTCTCACAGGACTCTCCTAAACAGGGCAGGCCACTCCAAGTAACAAGGATAGAGTCTCTGCAGGATGCAAAGAGTCTTAAAAGCTGTAACCTAGGGGTTGGAGCAGAGGCTAGGTGGTTATGGTGCTTGCCTCACATACAGGAGTACACAGGTTCAAACCCTAGCACCACGTACACAATGACAAATGAGGTCTTGGACCAACGAAAGCCGCATGAAAGACTAAATATGTTTCTCTCTTTGTCTCTCTCACTGTCCTTTTCTTAAAAAAAAAAAAAAAAAACTGTAACCCAATGTCACTTTTGCCACCGTCCTTTGGCTAGGAAGCACAGGCTGCTCCCACATTCAAGTGGGAGGAATTAAACAAGACTGTGATTCCATGGGGGTCTCTTTAAGGTGTGCCAGCCATCCCTGTTGACTCCATGTAACAGAAACCAGACGATTATCAAGGTCACGTCCTGCATCCAAAGCCTCCCAGTCCAGCAGACTGAAATGAGACCTTTGGCAACGACTTGTGACTGCAGCCGCCTGGCTCCACTCCGTCTATGGGCGTAAGAGTGTTGAAAGACAAACTTAGGCGCACTAAAATCTTAACAAGTTTATTTAGCGTTCTTGGACTCGTGAATCTGGCTGCTCCAGACAAGAGGTTCAGTACTCCGGTGGGGGTGGGGCTGAGGCTCTTCTGTGAGGTTTGTGTGAAATTCAAAGACAGACATTTGGCAAGAGGCTAGCTCAGCAGTGGAGCCCTTGCCTAGCCTGAGTGAGGCAGTGCCTCCAAACGCAACGATGGGGGGACCATCCCAGAAGCCGCTGTCATTCCTCCACGAGCTACCCATGTAACACATGAGTTCTTCTGGGGGAAACTGCAACAGGTGAAACCCAAGGTGGATTATCTATGCTTTGGCATGACCCCTGGAGAACAAAGTTATACATTGATTGCTACTGTTTTGATAATGTTTCCCCCTCAACTGTATCTCTACATAATTCTAATTTAAAAAAAAACGCAACGAAATTCATCTGATTGGTTAAAGTGGAAAGCCCCTAGTGATAGGTTAATTGATGATTTCTGCTTAGTAAAAACTCCAACTAGAGTCTAGTTTGTGGTTTCTTTTATTATTTTATTTTTTAAGAGAGAAGGACAGTGAGAGAGAGAGAATCAATTTTTATCGAGTTTTTCACATGGCTTTCATCGCTCTGACATTTAGTTGGGTACGTGGGTGCTGGGGTTTGAACCTGTGCATCCGTGCATGCCAGGCAAGCGCCGTAACTGCTGAGCCAGCGCTCCAGCCCCTAGTTGGTGGTTCTAGTTAGTCAAGCTCACATTTATTTTAGTCCTTCCCTACGCTTTGGTTTGCTCACATAGAAACACACAGCACAGGAGGCATCTCAGCCTGGTGGCCTCCCAGTAAGCTCACTAGAATGGGATGGAACAACTGATCTCCTTTCACTTGTGGCAGCAGAGACACCCAACCAGTAAGAATTAGCTCTCGGGGCTGGAGCGGTGGCTCAGCAGTTTCGGTGCTTGCCTGGCAAGCACAAGGACCCGGGTTCAAACCCCAGCACCACGTACACAACTGAGTGTTTGAGCAACTAAGGCCATGTGAAAAACTAAATAAAGTTGTTCCTCTCTTTCTCTGTGTCTCTCACTGTCCCTCTCTCTTTAAAAAAAAAAAAAAAAAGAATTAGCTCTCAACCTCCAGCAGCGAACGGGAACGGACTGGATCACGCAGCTTCTCTGTTTCCTTTCCCTATCCCTGAGCTCTGTCAGCAGTCAGGACTCAGGAACCCCCTCTAAAAACAGGTAGAAAAACATAAACTGTATTTCATTCCTGAAGAAATATTATTGCTTTTAAAATGACCATATGTCGGGCAGGAGCAGTGGCTCGGCTATTACAGCACTTGCCCAGGATGCACAAGTACACGGGTTCAAACCCCAGCGCCCACGTACACAGTTAAGTGTCAGAGCAACGAAAGCCACGTGAAAAACCCAATAAAAAGGGATTCTCTCTCTCTGTCCTTCTCTCTTTAAATAAATAAATAAATAAATAAATAAATAAATAAAAATGATAAAAATGACCACGTTTGGCCAGTTCTTAAAAGGAAACTTTGGCACTCTGATTTGTACACGTAGATTATACCAGAGGAGCTGAGGATGGACCAGGAATTCATAGTGGGAACTACTGACTCAGCCTCCAAGAAAAGCTCCCAGCAGAGTCAGTGAAGTAAAGACAGAGTTAGCAGAGGAAGATGAGAGCAAATGCTGGAGAGCGCAAATTAGCATTTATTTTTAATAAATTTTTACATATTTATTAACGCTCAAGGTTTCTTTTATAGCTTGGTAAAGCTTATGTAAAGGTCTCCACCTTCTAAACCTGCTCTAGATCAGCACCCAAGGCTGCTGGAGGAGATTGGGGTGACTTTCCTTATCGCTGTCTAACATTCAACAGCAAAAAAAGAAATGCATCTGGATACAGGAGTGTTTTAGCCAGCTTTTCTGCTGCTGTGAACAGAAGACCCGGAAAAAACCATTTTAAGGAGGAAAAGTTTATTTTGGGACTCATGGTTTCAGAGGTCTTAGTCCATAGACAGCCAGCTCCCTTCCTTGGGGCTCAAGGTGAGGCTGAACATCCTGGCGGAAGTGTGTGGCAAATGGCACCAGGAAGCAGAGAAAGAGAGATTTCCTCACCACAACAAAATATAAACCAAAAGGCACAGCCCCACTGACCCAGCTCCTCCATCCTCAACCCACCAAGTTAATCCTTACCAGGGAAATAACACACTGATTAGATTAAGACCCTCAGAACCCGGTCATTCCATCTCTAAACTTTTTTTGCGTCATCTCATACATGAGCTTTTGGGGGACACCTTTTATCTAAACCATAACAGAGAGAAAGACAGACCAAGGTAGGAATATGTACATATTGTTATTTTTCATGTTTGTTCTCACTTAACGATGATACAATAATCAAAAATTCAAGAACAACAGCAATATCTATGTTCATAGCAGCACAATTTACTATCACTAGGCTATGGAAACAACCCAGATGTCCCTCACTGGATGAATGGATCCAAAAACTGTGGTACATGTATACCATGGAATTTTACACAGCAATTAGAAACAATGATATTGCAGCCTTTAAGGTAAATGGATGGCTATGGAAGAGATCATGCTGAGTAAAATCAGCTTAACCCAGAGAACTAATGGTCGATTGTCTCCACTCATCTGTGGAGGTTGGGACTAGACCCTGGCCAGTGAGAAAGTTGGTCTATTATCATGTGTTAAATCCAGATAAGATGTAATGTTATTCAACATAATCCTTTTTTTAGAGATATTGTGGGAAAGGGAAGGGAGGGATAAGGGTGGGTAAATGGGGGGGACACTCCTGGGGGTAATTGTAATATCCAGAATCTATACACATTTTATACTATTTTGTTAAAAACTTGTATGGTTGTTCAAAAATAAAAAAAAATTCAAGAACAGCTCAGCTTATCACACTAAGAGATTAACCTTCTCCCAAATGTATATGTTCTGATATAATGTCTAAAAGAAAGGAAGGGAAGAATGAGTAGATGGATGAACCCCTCTTTAGTAAAAAGGAAATGTGAACTAACACATCACCGAGAAAAACGCTGCCAGGGAAAACCAGGGGCCTTTGTTTTTGTACAAGATCCTCGCCTTAAAAGTTCATTTCCTACTCAGATCTATTGAAACACGCTATGGGAAATGCAAGTCCATTGCTTGGAAATCAATATCAAGGTACAGATGACTCCAAGGTACCTTCAAATTCTTCAAGTGCGAAGTCCTGGGTTGGGGCAGGCACCAGGCCCGGTACCTCCTCTGTCTGTCCTGGAAGCTGGATTTCCTCAGCGCTTGGTCTGGGGGCAGTTTTGGGGTGCCTTCAACTCTGTTAGCACCTCCACCACAGTGAGAGTTCTAGGACTCCTGTTCATCAACACACCAACAAGCTCACGGGGATGTGTGTGGCTGTGCCAAGTGCAGAAGCTGTCACCTGTCACAGGAAGGATGCAGAGTGACGTGAAGCGGACGACTGAAGAGACAGAAGCGGTTTTCAATCCTACTTGGTAGCTATAGGGTTTCAGGCAACTTACAAACCACTCTGCGCTCAAGTTCTCATGTCCGAAGGATGGGAGAGCAATGATGCTCACCGGAAAGGTTTTGTGATTATTAAATGGCTCTATTCACCTTAAACACTGTTGACGCAACGTAAGCACGTTCTATCGTGATTATTTATTTTTCTTCTACATGACACAGTCTAAACGTTTGTTGATTGACAAGATAAGTGACTGAGCAAATTATTACATTAAAAAACTAAGGTCAGGGCTGGAGTGGTGGCTCAGCGGCTTCAGTGCTTGCCTGGCAAGAGCGAGGACCCGGGTTCAAACCCCAGCACTATGTACACAACTAAGTGTTGGAGCAACTATGGCCATGTGAAAAACTAAATAAAGTTCTTTCTCTCTTTCTCTGTCTCTCTCACTGTCCGTCTCTCTTTATAAAAAATAAGAAAAAAAAACTAAGATCCTCAGGATCTGGTCCCTACTTTTATTTCTAATATACACGCCCTCCCAGAATCGCTCACCTCCCTGCCTCCACAAACCTTCCCTGGCTCAGGCTCAGTGAGGCAGCCTGCCAGGTGCCCTGTGTACCCCAGATCGCTGCCTCTTGTTACTTCCTTTTCCATTTTGCAAACGTTTGTTCGCCTCTCTTGGGTGGAGAGACCCTGGAAGCAGGAGTGGAGAGAGATCCGGAAGCAGAGCCTAGGCCATGCCCACCGTTTTCTCTATCGGGTACATTGTAGGTGTTCATTACGCACATTCCTTCACTGATGAAGGACCAAATAGTAAACGAAAGGCCTCTTGATACCTGCTACTTGCAAGAGTCACTACAATGAGCTAGATTGGAAAATCTAACAGAAAAAAGCACCTTAGAGCCCGGAAGAAAAATCCCAAGTAGATAAAAAGTTAAATAATTTTTTTTTTTAAAGAGAGAGGGACATTGAGAGACACAGAGAAAGAGAGAAACAACTTTATTTAGTTTTTCACATGGCCTTAGTTGCTCCAACACTCAGTTGTGTACGTGGTGCTGGGGTTTGAACCCGGGTCCTCGTGCTTGCCAGGCAAGCGCCGAAACCACTGAGCCACCGCTCCAGCCCAAAAGTTCAATAATTTTAAAAATTTTAAATACATAACTAGTTACCAACAAAATGTTTAAACCCTCCTGCACATTATAACCAATTGTGTTACCAGGGCAGCAAGCTAACTGCTGAACTACGACAGTAGCATTGGAACTACTACAGAAAGTAAACTTTTTACCTGGGTCCAGAAATTATATATCCATATTCGCTGAAGATAAGATGCATTGGTTTCACATTTTTGCATATCTCAGTACAATGATTCATCTTATGAATAACAGCATGTTATAGCTTAAGCAGAAGCATCTTTCTTACTAGATGCACATAACGCAGAAAGTGTATCTTATAATCCATGGAGTTCCAGGTTTGATGAAAAGAGGTGAAAGAGTCAAAGGAAACTAATTATTGTGTATGCATTTCTTCCTTAGAGGAACTCTCAGAAAATGTAAGGGCTAGATGTCTGAAGACTGTGCTAATCTCTTCTATAGCAAGTAATTAAAAACAAAAGGTTACAGGGATCCTGGAAGGTAGCTCCTACCTCTCGGCGAATCTCTGATCAACTGTGAGCCCAGAGGATGGAAAAAGAGACAGAGGGCGTGGGCTGCAACGGCTACCTGGATGCTTGCAGAATAATTCTGCACAACTGTTTCCATATTTTCCTAATGCAGAGCATCCTGCACCTCTTCAACTGTTTTATGGATTTTATAAATGAAAAGCAATTCAGCTATCTTACAAAGCCCTTTATAACTCCTTCCTTTGCCCGATGGCCACTCCTGTGTGCCGTTCTATTTTGAAAGGTGATAAACAGTTCATTGGTCCCATTAAAGAAAACTCCTCACTAAATGAGACCATTCCTGTAAGTAGCATGGTTCCAGCTAGAATCACACATTTTGTCACTAGTGACACAGAGGTTGAGGAGTCACTATACTCATCAGCACATTACAAAGTCCCACTTGGCTACTGTGATGTTTAATTTATGTTTTGATGTCACACTTTCTAGGAAGTTCACATTATAGTCATGCTGGTATTTTCAAAAATCTCTGTAACACCACGCAAACAGGGGGAAATAGGTTTTTGTGCTGCAAGCTGCTGTTTTAAAAATTGGAGGTTTGCATTGTGACTTATCCCAGCACTCTGTACCTCTCTGCGTCTCTCTCACACACACACCCAGAGCAAAGCAAAATTCTCCTGTCAAGCTGAAACCATCTTATTTTGATATATAAACACACATCACATAATTTGTATCTTTAATCAACACATCTAATTTGGTTAATGCACTCGGGTGATTGGGTGTCTATGGCTAATAACAGTGTCTGAATGCTAATGGCTGGGAGAGCTAAGTGCCCAGGGACAGACCTGGATTAATGATGAGCATTTGCCTCTTGCCTTTCCTAGAACTGTTTGGTTTCACCTCCATTTAACCTTGACATTTGCAATCCAAATCTAAAGGTTCCATAAATAGGGACCCAAATTTAACACAAAGCAGGATATTGAAAATCCTATATAAGTTGCCCTAAGGGAGTAAAATTCAAAGCTGAGTGAGAATATCCTCTTTAAACACCTTGTACTTTGGCCTCATTGAGTAAAGAGGATCCAAGAATCAAGTATCCTGCTATTAAAAAGAATTCTCCATAGGCAAAGAAAAAAAAATATATATAAGGAGTACGTAATTACCCATGAAAATACACAAGGACCTCTGGCTTTGAAAGAGTAATAGTATGACATTTGCATAATCCTGGGTGGATATGGAATTTTATTTTCAAATAAGTTAGGTATTATTGAATATAGTATACCCCCACCCGCCTCTGAGTTTCAGAGCTCCATCTCTAAGGCTCCAAGAAATCTCCTAGCATAGAAATGTGTTTAAATTTGGTTAACTCATTCTTGCCTGAATTTATTTGACTAGAAAGAACCCTTTTTTGAGCAACAATGTTTTGGGAATATTGGTTAAATTAAAAGACAACCAGAAGACAAATCAAGAAACTCAGAGCCCAAGGTTAGTTCAATGTTAATTAAGTGTACATCTCAGAGCTAGTCATTTTCATTTCCTTCATGCTTTTAAAAAGTGAAAGGAGGGCTGGAGCTGGGCTGTAATGGCGCTTGCCCGGCATGCGCAAGTACACAAGTTCAAACCCCAGCACCCACGTACACAATTAAGTGTCAGAGCTATGAAAGCCATGTGATTCTCTCTGTCTCTCTCTCTCTTACTCATTGTCCTTTTCTCTTTAAAAAAAATTAAATTAAATTAAAAAATAAAAAGTGAAAGGTTAGGCCAGATGAGCTCTGCATTCTCTCCAAGCTCACAGATTAAACAATCCTCAGAAAATCTCCTGAAAATGAGGGTGAGCACAGAAGAAAAATATGGGCCACACATGAAGGCCTGGGACCCACGAGGGGAGACTGTAAGGGCATGAAGCTGCAACGATGCCTTCCCAGAAACAGCTCCCAACTTCCTACATCCGAGGGAGGGCCCAGCAGCAGGACCACATGCTTGTAGACCAAAAAGATAGACAAGACCTCGTGGGAGCAAATGAACAAGCAGAAGTCAAACAAAAACTGAACTGGAAGAACAGAGGTCCAAAGGACAGCTCCAGGTAAGTAGCCAAAGAGACTTTACATAGCCTGCAGAATTGTCAGAGCCCAAGGCACCTGGGCAAAAGAAGCCACGATGGACTGGACAAACATTAAAATACAGTCATCCTCCCAGCTGTCCCTCTTCTCGGTATTTTCCCAGAAGAGCTAGAATCAGCATATTACAGCCACACAGCAAATTCTATGTTCATAGCAGCTCAGTTTACAATAGCTAAATTGTGGAATCAACCCATATGCCCCTCACTGGATGAATGAATCCACAAGCTGTGGTATGTGTGTGTACACACACACACACACACACACAATGGAATTCTACTCAGCTAATAGAAACAATGATATTGCAGCCTTTGAAGGTAAATGGATGGCAATGGAAGAAATTATGCTGAGTGAAATCAGCATAACCCAGAGACTCAAGGGTCAAATGTTTTCCCTTATTTGTGGAGGCTATAGCAAAACCCAGGCTTGGGTGAATGGTAGTCAAACACATGTATTAGACCCAGAAACAGCGTAGCAACACATAATCTAGAGGAACCATAGATACACAGGAGGAGAAGCAGGGAGGAAAGAGGTGGGAGGGAGGGGAGAGGGAAGGAGAAGAGGGAGAGGCCTAGGGGGAATCGACAATGTAGCTTACTCTTTACTTCCTGAGAAGCCAAATACTGCTTATTAAACACTTAATTCTGGAAAATGCACAATCTTATATATATTATATATATATATATATATATATATATATATATAGAGAGAGAGAGAGAGAGAGAGAGAGAGAAAGTTTTGTATCTATTGTAGGGAGGAAATATAGAAGAGTCAAGAGACGGGTGTGAGCAGTGTGGAGGTGATTCTGGATTAGGATCAGGGGCATATCATATTGTTAATACATATGCATTTATGATTGTACAACAACACAACTCCTCAAAAATAAAAAAAGAACTTAAAAAATACAATCAATTGTTCTGCAGTATTCATTTGGCTCTTCAGAGCTTGTAATAAATTTGAGTGAAATTTGTCTTATAGCTCAGTAAGATAAAAGCAAAAAAAAAAAAAAAAACAAAAAAAAATGTGGTAGACTAAGACCCAAGCTCTCTAGCCTAGCATCCCTGCATCCCTGCCCAGCTAAAGCTTGCTCAAGCCATAAAGGGTGTCCAAGCCACCGCCTTCTGGGAACAAAAATGGGGCTCTGATGGCTGCTTTCTCAGGGTTCTGAAGAAGAGACTGCTGACTGGGGTTGCATTTCCCAGGGCTACAGGTAGGCACCGAGTTAGCTAGCATTGCAAAAATGCTAAGTCAAGACCAGAAGCAAAACAGAAGCTGGGGTTCCAGGGCCAAGACAGAGCAATGGACACCAGGCTCCAGGGTGGCTTCACTAAGCACCCCATCACAAAAAGCATTTTTTGAGTATAATTTATACCTGCTGTGCATGCAAATGTATGGGACCATAATAATAAATGATGTTCATTATGAAATACACAAGAAAGCAGAAAATTTTAACTTTCTCCTGGAATGAGAGGCACTCCACTATGAAGACCACAAAGGCAGAATTCGCAGAAAAGATGGCAGCGGGGCAGCCAAGGAGATGAAAGCACAGTGAGTGGAGCTGCCTGTGCGGATGGCAGTGTGCGGATCAGGCCAGTTCACACGAGCAGAAAGTGAGCGTAAGAAAGCCCCTTTCAGGAATGCAGAACTTCTAGGGAAAAATATACCACACATCTTTACCTGTGATAAGGCCAATAAATCTAAAAAATAATATTAAAACCAATTTGGGGGCTGGAGCAGTGGCTCAGCGGTTATGGCACATGCCTGGCATGCATGAGGATGTGGGTTTGAACCCCAGCACCACGTACACAACAGAGTAATTGAGCAACGAAAGCCACATGAAAAACCAAATAAAATCGATTCTCACTTTCTCTCTCTCTCTCACTGTCCCCCTCTCTTTAAAATAAAAAAAAATGATACCAAGGGGGCTTAACCACTGAGTCACATCCCAGCCCTTTTAATCTTTTATTTTGAAATAGAACAGGGTCTCTCTAAGTTGCTTAGGGCCTCACTAAGTTGTGAGGCTGGCTTTGAATTTGTAATCCTCTTGCCTCAGCCTCCCAAATTGCTGGGATTACAGGCATGTGCCACCACACCCAGCATAAAATTTTTGTTAGAATTGTATCAGCTCCATGTTGTCATTTGTGCTACTTGGTTGATGGTGCTACAGTCTGGGAAGCAAATGTCCCCCAAAGTCCATGTGTTAAAGGTTTGGTCCCCAGGGTGGTACTATGGGAGGAGATAGATCATTTAAGAGGGGAGCCTAGGTGGAGGTCTGTGGCCATGCCCTTTAAGGGAACTATGGGACCATAGAAAGATGACCTTGTCGTTTTTCTCTTTTCTGTCCTCACTGAGAGGTGAGTCTACATATTTTGCCACATGCTCCTGCAGTGATGAGGTGCCTCATCAGGCCCCAAAATGATGGGGCCAATCCATCAAGAACCGAAACCTTCAAAACTGTGAGCTGAAATCAACCTTTTCTTTGTGTAAGCTGATTATCTGAAGCATTTTGTTATAGTCACAGAAGGCTAGTACAAATGGTTTTACAGTTGCTTATGCTTTAAATGAACAAGTAGGTGATGCCAGTACCTATCACTTAATAAAAACTTTGCAAAGTAGAATCTTTTGTAATGGAAAAAATGGAAATAGAAGTTTTCAGAAGTGTAAATATTAGGAATCATTAGTTGAACATGGTGGCATATACCTATAATTCCAGTTACTCAGGTGGCTGAGGCAGGAGGATCAAAAATTTGATGCCCCTAGGCAAGATCCAGTCTCAAAATAAAATAAAAGGTGCTGGATATGAACTCAGTGATAGAGCACTTGCCTAGCATGCACGAGGCCCTATGTTCAATTCTCAGCACTAGGAAAAATATATTAGAAGTTACTAAATAAAAGTATCTCTTACTCTATTTTGATGTCACCAAAATGGCCACTTTTTTTTTTCTCTAAAGCTACTCACTCTACAAAATTTCTAGACTGGTGCTGCCCAATAAAACTTCCTTCAGTGATGGAAATATTCCCTAGCTATGCATCCAACAGGGTAGCTGCTAGCCACATGTGACTACTGAGCATTTGATAGGTGGCAACCGTGACTGAAAGCTGAATTTTCTCAATTTTTAATTTCAATTAATTCAGTGTTCAATAGTAGCATGGGGCAATGGCACTGTACTGGATGGTGCAGTTCTGAATCAAAAATTCAAACAAACATATAATAATCAGTTAGTAGTCATTATCACTATTGTGTATGAAGATTTGGAGGGACTTGTCCACAGTATAATTTGTCCTATTGACTTTAAATTCAACAAACCATAAAAATCAAAGGATACAGCCTAATAGACTCCAGGCTTTAGCTATTGGACTGCAATCAAAACAAACAAAACCCACAGATACAAGAGGGTCAATGACCTGTGAGCAGTGGAGGAGAAGAAAGGCCCATGGGGACCACAGCAGAGGACAAATGGAACGAGTGAGGAGTACTCTGGATTTGAGATGAGAGGGGCTGAGCAGAGAGAGAGGATGTCAGAGTGCCAACGAGGAACCGTCCTGCAGACTCGGCAGCTGTTCCCGGCCTCCACATCTGCACAGGGATGAGAAGGCACTGGAGAAGGTCAAGGGAGCAGAGAACGGTTGCAGTTGTTGGATTACAGCATCACAAGGGGGACATGCTGAAGGCGTTGGGGCTTCTTAATCCAGAGAAATAGAATTTGAGGCTAAAGATATCTGCCCGCAGGTATCGGAAGAGGTAGAGAGTCCCTTTGCACACTGAAGAGAAGACTACGCTCAAGGTACAGTGGGGGGGATGTCGCACTTGGCCAGAGGAAGGCGATGGTTTAACAGGAAGCAGTCTCACTTAATCCAGCGTAAGTGTTGAGCACTAGCAACGGCCAGGACCCAGGACGGCATGAACCTAAGAAGACAGATGGGGCACGAACCCTGAGCGCCAGGAGCTTCCCCTGGGGGATGCGAACAACTCCACCAAGCTGGGATGTGCTCCCTAACATGAGGGGTCAGGGCAATTCCGCCTCCCTGAGCCCTTCCTCCTCCGGGGGCTGTCCACACAGGCCACAGGAGGAAGCAGAGCAGTTAATAAGGTAAGGAAAGCAGCAGGAGCTGCACTGAAACATGAAGGCTCAAGGTCTACAGAAGCCAGTTGTCCTGGGCCACCGCCCTGAATCCAGGATTGCAGGGTCTGCGGGCCGGGGCAGGACATTCCCAACCTCTCCAAAACCGGGGAAGGTTGCCAGCTGGAAACTGGACGCACAGGGAGCATCCTGCTGCCGAGAAGCCCTAACCCAGGGTGACCCCATCAGCAGGATCCTGCAACCCACCAGGGCTGTCCAGGAGACCACACAAGGTCTCCCCTCCCTCTACAGCACTATGCTCGGCCCAGTTCAGCATTCACTTTAGCTCCGGCTCTAACCAAATCACAGCAGAAGCTCCTCTCTTGGAATGAGAGACGGTATCTGTGCAACTATAGCAATTACTATCACAAATATAATCAAGCACTAATGCAAAATCAGAGGAGGTGGTATAATGAAGCGTAATTACATATTATGCAACATTGAGTTAATTTGAAAGTATATGGTACAAAAATATTAATAAAGTTCCAAGTTATGCACAAAATTCAAAATTATGCTGCCTCCAAAATGTTGTTTAATTCATCAGGAATTGTTTCTCTTGATGCTGTTATGCAAAGTGAATTGTAGTCAGTGTTTACACTACTGCTCCTTAAGCCAGTAAACAGAAATACCAACCCTCAGAAATACTTGCGTCAGATTTGTAAGAAAATTGATGCTAATTATATTAATTTTGAATTATGTAAATTTTTCAAAAAATCTAACCCTGCATAATTTGTAATGTCTGTAGATAAGAACGGGGAAGCCATTTCAGAAAAACGATGAATAACATTTGCAAATACTTAGATGCAAGAAAGAATTAAAGGAACAGAAAATGGAAGGAAGGAGAAAGGAGAGGGAGGGAGGGAAGGAGGAAGGGAAGAAGAGAGTGAGTTTGGAATAGTCAAGAAACCGTGGAAAGAGGGAGAAATAGCTAAGAACGGAACCACCATTTGACCCAGCTATCCCACACCTTGGTATATATTCAAAGGAGTTTAAATCAGCATACTATAGTGACGCAGCCACATCAATGTTCATAACAGCACAATTCACAGTATGGAGCCAGTCTAGGTGCCCTTCAACAGATGAATGGATACAGAAAATGTTGTATATATACACAGAGGAGTATTACTCACCCGTAAAGAAGATCAGCTTCACGGCATTTCCGGGTAAACAGATGCAACTGGAGACTATCTTGCCAAGTGAAATAATCCAGTCCAAAAAAGTCAAAGGGAGAGCATGTTCTCTGATATGTGAAGCTAATCCTAAATAACAGAGGGGAGGATGAAAAAGACTAGAAGAAAGATCATTGGAGTAGACAAAAGGGGTTGAAAGGAAGAGAGGAGGGATGGCATAGGGAAGGACGGTGGAATCTGACCTCACTTTCCTACGTACACACATGAATATACCACAGTGAATCTTGCCACCATGTATATATACAGACACTAATTTAAAAAAAAATAGCAGAATGACCAGTAAAGTAGAGGGAAGGGAGCAAGGGGAGGGAGAAGAGGAGGGGAAGTGCAGTACTAGGGACTGAATTAGAGCAAATTATTTTCCATGCTTTTATAATTACATCCAAATGAATCCTGCTGTCATGTATAACTAAAAAGAACCAAGGAAAAGAGCAAGCGTTTGCAAGCCGATGATTGCCAAAACCAGTGCTTAATTCACTCTCAGGCCATAAAGGAGTTTTCATAGATCCTCAAGTGAGTGAGGAAAACAAGACAATGCTTTCCACGAAGCTGAGCATATAGCATCTATATGATAGTTACAAATTATTCTTGATCATGAGACTATGTCCTCCCAAATCTGTTGTCATTAATGTATCCTAGCTGTCATGAATGGTCGAAGAGAAGTAGGCTTGAAATGGCCTCACCTGATGAAATGAAATGTGCCAAGCCTCTATAGGTCCACAGTTTATTTCTCAGAAATATCACTGCTCCCTAGAACGAGAGAGACTAGGAAGCACAGCCCTGTGAAACCAAGTTCAGGTAACTGAACAAAGAACCAGATTAAACACATCGAGATTAAGACTAGATGATGGTTTTTAAAGCTATTTACATGCACGACAGTAATCAAAGAGAAAGGATTAGAACAGCACAAATAGCACATGCATGTTTAAAACAACTAGAGGAGGAAAAATGCAACGAAAGCATTATAAATGAGGAGCAGAAAAGAGACAAAGAAATCACGAAATAGTGAGAAAAAGGCCAAAGGTATCACAGCTAACATATCTGGGTTAGTCCACCCAAGGAAACTCCCGCAAGGACCATGAAAACCGAGCCAAACCAAATAAATTAAAAAATGTCTATATGATGTTTACAAGAATCACATTAAAATAAAACCTTGAAAATATAGAACTAAGATGATGGGGTGGGGCACTTATTAGGCAAATACTAGCTGCTGTTCACCACTGTCCTCCTCCAAAGAAAAGTGTCTCGATATTAATTTCAGATGAAATGAAATTCAATGGGATAGAACATTAAATGAAACATAAGAAATTTTTATGTTGCTAAAAAGTCCATCAAGTAGCTGCAATAGCACTTAACAATACAGTTTCAAAACATTTAAGACAAATAATGTTAGAAAGCAAGCAAAAACTGATTAATCCTTGCAGTAATGCGGTAAACTAGTAGTCATCTCTTAGAAAAATGATTGTGCTCTTATATGGCACTAAGTACTTTGATTTCACTATTAATAATCTTAATCAAATACTGACACAAAGAAGGTGGACACAACTGAGAATATACATTTTTAAATATTCATGAAAGACTTAAAAGTAAATGTCATGCAGAAAACCTCAGAAAGCTCAAAAAATAGAAATTATCACACAATGCAGTAGCGCAAGAAATTCGCAGCAAAACATAACCAGCAACATTCCATCTCCTGCAGGAAACCACCCAATCAGGGAGCTACTGACCACAGGGTCACAGGGCTTCTGCTACCAACAGAAAGTGACTTCCAAGCCAGGCATGTTGGCACACACCTGTAAAACCTGCTACTCAGGAGGCTGGGGCAGGAGGATCACAAGTTCAAGGTCAACCTGAACAACTTATTGGGACCCTGTCTTGAAATAAATGGTTAAAAGGGCTCGGGGGATAGCTCAGTGGTTGGTAGAGTGCTTGCCTAATATGCTCAAGGTCCTGGGTTCAGTTCCCAGTACAAAAATAAAAATGGTTGGTGACAGAGAGAAAGGCAGGCAGAAATCACTAACATCAGAAACAGAGCTACTTCCAACTCAATCCACACCAGCAAAATGAGTGTGTCAGGAGTAACCCTGCTCCTGCCCAGCAAGCCCCAAATTCCAGCACAAGCATCTCCAATTGGTGGAATTCCATCACTGCTGGAACCCAACCAGAAACTAGCCAAAGAAATGTAGTTTTCAGCATTCCAATCCAGCACAAGTGTGGCTCAAATACCAACAGACTGTATTAAATACTGAAGAAGAAACCTAACAGGAAAACGTGCAAGTTCTACGTGAAGGGGTAAGGAGGAAAAGAAAGCCTGCAATGGAGAAGAAAAACAATTGTCAACACTAAAGGAAGTTCAGCTCCTTCCAGATGATCCACGAATGCAGAATAATTCCAATCAAAACCATCCAAGGATTTCTTATAAACTAGACAAAATTATCCTAAGAGTCATCCAAAAGGGAAAATAATTATTTAATATGCTTTATTTTTTAGAGTAGTTTTGGGTTCACAGTAAAATTGAGCAGGTGGTTCAGAGATTTGCGGAACCCCCTTCCCCACCGAGGAACAGCTCCTGCACCATCCACAGCGCCCGCCAGTCAATGAACACACGCTGACCCAGAGCTACTGCCACGGTCCTCGCTACACTAGCGTTCACTCTCAGTGACCCACCGTCTGTGGGTCCGGACAAATGTACCCACTTCACCACGATAGCACCATGAAGAGCAGCTTCACCTGGACAAGACGTTTTGAGAAAATGTAACAAGACAGACTTGTCCTACATATAAGCTATTAGAAGAGTGGAAGGCTGGCTAACAATAGATAAATAAGTCAGCAGAACAGCATAGAAAGCGCAGGAAATACTGCATTTGGGTACATAATGTACAATGGAGAGAAAGGAGAAAAGGGGGATATAGAGAGAGGGAGATAACTAAAAAAGAGTTACAGGGGAGTGGTTCCGATGTTCTAGTAGGGCAACTGGAACCCACAATGCTTAATTTTACATTACAAAGTAACTAGAAAAGGGTTTGAGGATTCCCTGCACATAGAAATGACAATACTGGAGGAGACAGAAGTGATAAGTACTCTGATTTGATCAGTACGTATTTATACATGTGTCAAATCATAACACTGAACCCCATAAACGAGTACAAAATTAAATGCCAATTAAAAAACAAAAATTTTAAAAATACAAAAAGAACAAAGAGAGGACAACTAAGTAAATTTTTTTTTAAAGAGAGAAGGACAGTGAGAGAGAGAGAGAATCAATTTTTATTGAGTTTTTCACATGGCCTTCGGTGCTCAGACACTTAGTTGTGTACATGGTGCTGGTATTTGAACCTGTGTACTTGCACATGCCAGGCAAGCACCGTAACCACCAAGCCACCGCTCCAGCCCCTATATTTTTAAATTATATGTACCAACAGGAAAAGAGTAATGTCTACAAACATACAACTCATTGAAGAAACAAAAATGACCCACACATGTATTGAATATGCTTTGTTTTATAAACTCTCAAAAGAAAAAAACAGATTTTTTAAACCATTAAAATGGAAACTTCTTTAAATTTATAAGATCCAGAATTTTATGAATAATGACTAAACAGATACACCTACACACTTAGTGAAAGTACAAATTTTTAACACATTTTTATGAGATTTGGGCAGAATTCAAATACAATTTTTAAGGTAT
>PVKS010023938.1:0-31707 GCA_004027875.1 Aplodontia rufa | reverse complement strand
AATCCAGATAAGATGTAATGCTTTATAATCTAATATCTTTTTTTAGAGTTATAAAGGGAAAGGGAAGGGAGGGATAAGGGAGGGTAATTGGGGGGGGCACTCCTGGAGATAATTGCAATATCCAGAATATTTACACATTTTATACACATTTTATATTATTTTGTTAAAATCGTGTAAGGTTGTTCAAAAAAAAAAAAAATAAAGGTTTGTTCCAGCTCTTGAAAAAAAAAAAAAAGAGTCTAACATATTTGGATTTTGTCAGAGAAATCAACCTAGAGGAAGGTGACTACCTAACTCCAGTTCCTTCTAGCTACCCTGTCCCACATAAGGTATACGAAAAAGCTGAATAGCACTTTGTAAATGTCACAGCCCAGTGTTAACCAGCTCATTAAAAGACTAGAATTTCATCCTGAAGACTATGGAATGCTCCCGAAATGAGATGAAACTCTTTTATCTATCGCCTGCTTCCACGGGCTGGTGAGACTGGAGTTTCCTCTGCGTCTGCTGGCAGGAGGGGTCTGCCTAAGGTACAGACCTCTGCAACTAAGTGCTGCAGCAATTAATGGTGGGCTATGCCCTCCAGTGTTGGAGCAGACCTCAACAGCTCACAGCTAATTTCTTCTTTCTAGGTTCTTGTCTTGTGAATTTGAAGAATGAAACCCACAGACCAGGCTGAATGAATGGAAGAGTAGGATTTATTAAAGAAACAGGAACAGAACCCTTGCAGTGCAAGAGGGGACAAAATAGTGGGGTTTCCCTGCCCAAGTGTGTGCGTCTAAGGGTTTATATAGCACTTCGGTCACTACTAATGGTCCAAAATTATGCAAATTAGGGACAAAAAAAGTATTAATGTGGGCTGGAACAGTGGTTCAGCAGTTGGAGTGTTTGCCTGGCATGCTCGAGGACCCAGGTTCAAACCCCAGCACCACATACACAAATAAGTGTCTGAGAAACAGAGGTTGGATGGAAGAATGAATGAAATTGATTCTCTCTCTCTCCTTCTCCCTCTTTAAAAGAGGGAGAGGGAGAGAGAGAGAAGGAAGAAAAGTACTAATGCTATTGGCTCAAATCTATACCTATGCTAATCAGGGTTTGGAAATGTACTAACGTACTAATGCTGTTGGTTAGCCCTGAGCCCCATTCAGCTGGAGTTTGAGCTCAGTGAATTGCGCAGGCTCAGTGGGCAAGGGATGTCTGGAGCTCCCAGCTGCATGGAGTGGGTTTTCTGCAGCAGGTCTCTGTACCTTGCCCATGCCTGGTGCTGAAGGATGACAGGTCAGCACTGGCAGGACCTGACTCACCTGGGCACTGGCTTCCGGAGCCTCAGGCCCTCTGCACCTGCATGGCGGGCTCCATGCAGCTGGGGACTGTGCTTGCTGCCTGTGCTCGAATCTGTAGGCTTCGAGGGAGCCTGTCACTTCCTCTATATAAAGTGGGTACACTTCACTTTAACAGTACCTTTGCCCAATGCTCTCATAGTCATATACCCTTTACTGTCAAATATTTTGTGTTGCACATACAATGCTCTGATACAACAAGTAATCAATTAAAATCAAGGTATTAGCTTGAGAAAATGCCACCCAATCAGGCCCCAGTTAAGACAGTCAATATGGCCCAAGGTAAATCAAAGAAAGCCTCATGTGTTCAAATCTATTATAGAAAATTTGATTAATTTAATTTAAGCCAAGCACAAAGTCACATGCCTGTAATCCCAGTGACCTGGGAGTCTGAGGCAGAAAAATTTCAAGTTAGGGACCAGTTTCAACCACTTAGCAAGACCCTAAGCAACTTAGCTGGACCCTGCCTCAAAATAAAAAAATGAAAAGGGGTACAGATGTAGCTCAGTGGTAAAGAGCTGCTGGTTTCAATCCCTAGTATCCAAAAGAAAAAAGTTTAATTAATGAAAAGTGTTTATCACTATTGCTTCTCCATTTAATACTCCAAATTTTCCTGTTGTTAAATCTGAGAAATTTAAAAAGTAGGTTATGATGGGTTGCTACCTTAACCCCACGACCACTAGTCCTCAAATCTAATATTAAAGCTACTGATTCTATTCAATCAACATTTGGTAAATATTTTGCCCTTGTAGATTTGACTAACATGTTCTGTTCAGTGCCCATTTCAACAGCCTCTTAGCTGTACTTTGTCTCCCCACTCTGCAGGACATGATACCCCTTTCCACGCTACTGATGGAGACCTCTGCAGCTTTGTCATTACATGGAATCTTTGCAAACAAGATCTTAACATCTCCCTTCTCCAGGATTATAGGTACAACATTAGGTCAAAGATATTCTCCTCCAAAGAGATTCAAAAAAGATATACACATTGAAGACATTTATTTAAGTCCAATATTTCTTAGTACTTTTGGGTTCTGATGGCAACATTTCCCTCATTTTCAGAATAAATTAAGGGGTGCTCCCATGAATGCCCTTTAAAAAAAATCCCTTCTTTGCCTCACTGTAGAGGGCCACTATTGTTATATCTCCTGGCCTCTCTGGACCATTGATAATGGGCAATAGCAACCCCAGGGCTTTCAATACAAGAGATCACTTCTTTTGGATTTGTGTTGTACAACTTTAAAACAACAAATGACTGGCTGCCTACTGGGCTGTTTTGAAAAAAAAAAAAAAAAAGAGAGAGACTTTTCAGACCCTGAACCTGTGACCTCTCATACCAAGCTGCCCATTATGATTTGGATCATGGAAACAATATCCTACAAGCTTGGCACAGCTACTGAGGGCTCCCTAAGACACAGTGGAGCCCAACGTGGGCTCTTTATATATTCCAGCTGCAGGAAGGGGTGGCTTTCTCTGTCCTCAGAACTTTGCCAATTGCCAAGGTACTGGAGTGAGTCAACCCTCTCCCATGCCCCTGGACCACCTGGGAAGCACCTTGGAATTAATATAGCTACCAATAATGAGGATGGCCTTGGTAACCATCACATGTCATGGAGCTTACTGGAATGTTGCTGGTTTTCATCCCTTTTGTTAGTCCGAGGATGACCCTAAAAAAGGACAAAACTCAAGAAACAACACGTGTGGCCAGACTTTAGGCAATTGTCTTTGTGCTAGATGCCCCAACCCACAAATGGTCTCATCTTCATTTTTTTTAAAAAATAAACTATAAGGCTTTTACCTAAAAATTGTCCCCTTCCATGTAAAACAAAATTTAAAAATCTCTTGTCTCACAGATACCCAACTCTGTTCACAAATTTACCAACTTAGATAAAATAGATCAATTCTTTGAAAGACACAATCTGTCAAAACTCACAAAAGAAGAAATAATCTGAATTAGCCTATATCTAGTAAAGAAATTAAATCCGTGATTAATAACCTTCCAAACTAGAGAATACCAGATGCACATGGATTCACTGGTGTATTCTGCCAAACATTTAAGGAAAAAATATTAGTTCTCTATAGTCTCTTTTTAGAAGATAGAAGCAGAGAGAATAGTTTCTAATATATTCTATGAGACCAGCCTTTCCTTAGTATGAAAACCACCAATGACTTCAAAGACTTTATTAAAAACAAAACAAAACAAACTAAAAAACACTGCAGGGTGTGGTGGCATATGCCTAAATCTCAGCATCTCAGGAAGCTGAGGCAGGAAGATTATACATTTCAGATCAACTTGAGAAATTTAGGGCTAGGGAATTAGATGGGTGGTAGGAGCACCACTGTGTTCAATCCCCAGCACCGTGAAAGAAAGAAAGAGAAGGGAGGGAAAAAAGAGAAAATATGTGAACAATCCCTGGTTAATATAAAACATTCTAATATAGGTGTAATTGGAGTACCATAGGGACAAGGAACCAAAAAAAAAATTTTTTTTTTAAATAATTGCTGATTTTTTTTTCAAATTTGGTAAAGGACCATAAGCCCATAGATCCAAGAATCTCATGAAACTCTACACAAAATAAATACAAACAAAATCAAATTGAGGCTAATCTTAATTGAATTGCTAAAAACCAGTGACAGAGGGGGAAAAAAAATCTCAAATCGGGCAAGTCAGAGGAAAATAGAAAAACTCCTTTGAGGTCCATGTGGAATCCTATATTTATTGGATTATTCCAAATGAAATAAAAATAAAGACTTTCAGATTTTAAAAAAGGAAGAGAATGAATTTATTTCTAGGAGATCTGTATTCTGAAATTGTTGGGGGAAATTCTAGTTCTTTCTACACACCTACTGTTTCTGCTTCCTTTCTGGACCCTGCGACTACAGCAGTAAACAAGAGAGCCCCCAACCCTTGCTGGTTTTCTGCACTTTGAATATTTTATGCAAAGAATTTATGGACCAGACAATTAACGGGCAAGATGAAGCTTGAAGCTTTGATATTTACTTGAAATAAACAGTAAATTGATAATGGCTTTCCTACTGGGTTCAAAGACACAACTTGCTTTTAAGAATTCTTTTCTAAGAGGTGATCAAAAGTTGAGGCCTAATTGGAAAAGAAGACTTGGAAAAGGGACACAAAACTACTTCCTTCCTGTTATGGGTTATATATTAAGTGTCCCCCAGAACTCACGTGTAAGAAGACAAGAAAGTTCAGAGCTGAAATGATTGGGTTCTGACAACCTTAACCTAATCAGTGCATTAATCCCCTGAAAGGGATTAACTGGGTGCTAACTATAGGCAGGCAGGATGTGGCTGGATGAGGTGGGTCATTGGGGGGGCATGCCTCTGGGGTCTTCCTGGTGAAGAGAACCATCTCTTTCTCTGCTTCCTGATGCCATGTCTATAGACTAAGACCTCTGAAACCATGAGCACCCAAATCAAATTGTTCTTGTCAGGTCTTATGGTCACAGCAGTGAAAAAGCTGACTAAAGCACTAAAACTCCTTTTTCCTTAGAGTAGTTGATACTAGCATATCATTTAGAACTGAATGCATGATTTAATAGTATCAAAACTTAAAATTATCCTCATAACAAGCCCAGATGTCCTTCAATAGATTAATGGGTCAATTAAATGTGGTATCGATACACAATGAGTTTTACTCAGTCATCAAGAAAAATGAAATTATGGCATTTGCCAGTGAATAGATGAAAATGGAGAACATCATGCTAAGTGAAATAAGCCAGACTCGGAGAATCAAGGGTTGAAGATTTTCTGTCATACATGGAAATTAGAACAAAATAAGGGAAAGAAGGATGTGGCGGGGGGATTGAATATCATAAATACACAGGGAGGACCAGTGGAGCAGAAGAAGAATGAGAAGGAAGGAGGGACTGTGGAAAAGGGGAGGAGATATGGAATGAATTTAACAAAATCATGTTATATGCATTTCTAAAAGAGTCAAAGGGAATTTCTTCATGTATAAGTAGAAAGTACCAATCAACAATGAATAAATAAAATCAGTGGAGTTGAGGAAGGAGAATAGGTATGGGGAGGAGGGAAGGAAAGTGGGGAGAATACGGATTGAAATCAAATTCCTTGCATGTATGATTTTGTCATACAAGCCATGCATAACTATAATGCTTTATTATTTAAAATGACAACTTGTTTTAGAAGACAGTATGCAAATAATCCCCTAAATTAAGTGATCACAACCTTTGACACTGCAATTCTGCTTTTAGAAATTGCTCTTAAAGAAGATAATTGTACAAATGTTCACAAAGTAAGTAAAGAATATTAATCTTAAATTATAATAAAGATGGACTAGGAACAAGTCAGAAGTGTATTAGCAGGAAATCTTTAAATAGTTGTAAAACATTTATGCAAAGCATCATTTTTTATGATTGTAGTTCTACATATGTCATGCAGATCTATAATGACAGAGAAAAAGTGATCCACAATCTCTCAGAAAATGGAAAAGGTGATTACAGGACAGCATTTACAAAATGATCCCTTTAATTCACAGTTACATGTAGGTATGTGCAGGTATACATAGTGAGCTGTCTGGAAGCATGTTCACCAAAAATTCTCTGTGATTATTTGTGTTATATGCTTTTTGGAATTTCTGTATTCTTTTTGTGGTAAGCTTGTATTGCTTCTTTTTTTTTTGAGAGAGAGGGACAGTGAAAGAGAGAATGAAAGAGAGAATCAATTTTTTATTTAGTTTTTCATGTCATTGCTCTGTTACTTAGTTGTGTATGTGGTGTTGGGGTTTGAACCTGTGTCTTCCTGCATGCCAGGCAAGAGCAATATCACCTAGCCACTGTTCCAGCCCTGTACTGTTTCTTTATAATAAAAAATAATAACAGTAGGTTTAAAAGAAGAAGAAGAAGAAGAAGAAAAAGAAGAAGAAGCAGAAGAAGCAGAAGCAGAAGCAGAAGAAGCAGAAGCAGAAGAAGAAGAAGAAGAAGAAGAAGAAGAAGAAGAAGAAGAAGAAGAAGAAGAAGAAGAAGAAAAAGAAGAAGAAGAAGAAGCAGCAGCAGCAGCATGGGGCTGGAGCTGTGGCTTAGTGGTTGGAGTGCTTGCCTTGCATGCACAAGGACCCGGGTTCAAACCCCAGTACCACATATACAACTAAGTGTTGGAGAAATGAAGCCCAGATGAATAAATAAAGTTGATTGTTTCTCTTTCTCTCTCTAAAAAAAAAAAGAAATTGAATAAAAATTAGAAGAAGCCTACAGAATAGAAGAAAATCATGGTCAGCTACTTTTATCCAGAATATAGAAAAAACTCAAAAAACTTAATACCAAAAACACAAACCCAGTCAATGAATGGGCAAAAGAACTAAACAGAAACTTCTCAACAACAGAAATATAAAAGGCCAATAAATATATGAAAACTGTTCAACATCTCTAGCAATCAGAGAAAACCACATTATGGGACTGAAATGGTGGCTCAGTGATATTGCGCTTGACTGGCATCTGTGAAGACCCAGGTTCAAACCCCAGCACCATATACACAACTATGTGTCAGAGCAACAAAAACAAGATGAATAAATAAGTAAAATTGATTTTCTCTTTCCCTCTGTCTCTTAAAACAAACAAACAAAAACAAAACAAAACCCAAAACCACATTAAGATTTCACCTCATTCCAGTCAGAATTCCTAGGATGAAGAATATAAACAACAGAAGCTGGAGAGGTTGTGGGGAGAAAGTAACCCTTTTACATTACTGGTAGGACTGCAGACTAATATAACCACTCTGGAGAGCAGTATGGAGATTCCTCAGAAAAGTAGGGATGGAACTACCATACGACCCAGCTATCCCACTCCTGGGTATTTTCCCAAAAGATCTAGAATAAGCATACTACAGCAACACGGCCACATCAGTGTTTATAGCAGCACAATTCACAAGAGCAAAACTCTGGAATCATTCCAGATGCTCATCAATGAATGAGTGGATCAAGAAACTGTGATTTATATACACAATGGAGTTCTACTCAGCTACTAAAAAGGATGAAATTATAACATTTGCCAGTAAATGGATGGAAATGGAGAAAATTATGGTAAGTGAAATTAGCCAAACTCAGAAACTCAAAGGTAGAATGATTTTTTTTTCTTATATGTAGAAGCTAGAGTAAAACAAAACAAGGGGTGAGAGAAAGTCAAGCTTACATAATAAATCCATCAAGCGAGGTGTAACTTATAATTTGGGGGAAATCTAGATATGTAGGGGGAATGGAGGGAGAATAGGGAGGGAATCTGGGGGGACATATATATATAGTATGCTATACTTTGTACCCCTACGATGCTGAATAGTCCATATGCAGACATTTAAAACTGGAAAATGCAAAAACAATTTAATATATATAATATATATAAATTTATATGTGTAATCAAGGAGAAATCAGTGATGATAAGAGACAGTGGGAGGAAGTACAGGGGAAAGGAATGATACCAAATTATATTGTCATAATGTGTACATGTATGAATGTATAACAGCAAATTCCCTCACCATGTAAAAATATAATACACCAATAAAAATAAATAAGTAAATAAAATAAAAATTAGAAGCAGAAATGGTAAGTAACAATTGCTAGTAGGGGAAGACAGACAGCACACATGCGCAAATGATAAAGCTCATTAGAAGCCATGTGCAGACTTTCCGAGGAGCCCTTGGAAACTGAAATTGAGTGAAGGCCTACAGATCTAAACCTCATTGCAAACCACCGTGGCTAATTAGAGTTGTATGAAGCTACTAATTTTCACTTCATGACTATGCATGTACTGAAACTAGAACTACAAGGGATGCAGGAGTTTTGGTTGGATTGGAGTTTGTCAAAATGCTGAAGTAGCTTGGGTTTAGAAGATCTGAAGTCCTGGAGTCTTGTTGCATTTGTTCCTGCATGGCAGAAGCAATGGGACCAGTTACCAGAGACACTTAGCACATTTGGAAGTACTACAAAACAAAACAAAATCATGACATTCAGTGATTGGGGATTAAATAAAAGAGTAATAAAATTGTATGAAAACAAAACTGCAGTGATAACTTTTTCTTTAGGATCTCACTTAAGAAAGCCATTGATATCTGAAGAGTGAAATTTTATTTATTGAAATACTGGGTATTTGAACCTAGGGATGCTATTTTAGTAGCTTTTGCATTGCTGTAACCAAAACACCCAACAAGAGCAACGACAGGAATGAAAGTTTATTTAAGGCTCATGGTTTCAGAGGTCCTAGCTCATAGATGGCCAATTCCATCACTTTCTGCCCCAGGTGAGGTAGCACATCACGATGGGATGGCCCAGAGCAGAAAAGTTGATCTCCTCAGGGCAGCAAGGAAGAAGAAAGAGGGGGAAAGGGTCACAGGGAAGATGCCCCCTTCCAGGATACAGACCCAGTGACCCACCTCCTCCAGCCATACCCACCTGCCTACAGTTGCCGCCCAGTCAATCCATTCAAACTAGGGTGGACTGATTAGATCACAGCTCTCAGGATCCAATTGTTTCACCCTTGAGCATTCCTATATTAACCAGAACTTTTGGAGGACACCTTGCCTCCAAACTGTAATAGGCACTTTACCACTGAGCTACATCCCCAGGCCTTTTAATTTTTTATTTGAGTCACAGTCTCCCTAAGTTGCAGAGGCTGGCCTCGATCTTGCAGTCATACTGCCTCAGCACCACCTCACCCATTTTGCTTATTTACTTGTTTATTTCTTTGTGGTATTGGGGATAGACTCAGGGATGCTTTACTGCTGATGTATCCACAGTCTTTCTATTTTTTAATTTGAGTCAGGGTCTTATTAAATTGCCCAGGGTGACCTCTAACTTTCAATCCTCCTGCCTTACTTTGCTGAGTAGCTGGATTACAGGTATGTGTCACTGCACCTAATTGAAGAGCAAAATTTAACTCAACAATTCAGTAATTTTTTTCTTTTTAAAGAAAGAAATGGAGAGAGAGAGAAAGAGAGAGAATCAATTTTAATTAGTTTTTTATGTGGCTCTCATTGCTCCAACACTTTGTTGTGTACGTGGTGCTGGGGTTTGAACCTGTATTCTCGTGCTTGCCAAGCAAGCGCCATAACTGCTGAGCCATTGCTCCAGGCCCTGATCTGTCAGTTTTATTTTTGAATAATTTTGGATTTTTTCTCCTTCCTTTAGAATAATATATATGAGTTTTTGATATTAGAAGGCACAATGTAAAATGCCAAGAATGTGGCAGGTTGAGGCAAATCTCAGACTTCACTCTATTTACTTTATTCAAGTATCAGTTGTTTGGACTGGGACAAGCCACACAATCCTTCTGAATCAGTTGTTTGGACTGGGACAAGCCACACAATCCTTCTGAATATGATTTCTTCTCTTTAAACTAGGGGGTGATAGTAACAAGGGCTACTTTAGTTGTGCTCATTAATTGGGAAAAAAATTAAGTTGGATTCCTCATCCATTCATTTTTCTAAATTAACGACACAATGCTTTATATGTAAAATGTGAAATCATAAAAACACTAGATGATAACTTAATTATTTTAGAATGAAGAAGTAGTTCTAAGCAAGATCCCCCAAATCAAGAAGCAATAATTTAAAAAATCAATCAATTGATTATGTATGAATTTATAAAAATTCTTTGTGTGGAAATAAGATGCATAGACTTAGAGAAAAAAGCTGTGAATCATGTAGAATATGGAAAAATGGTTATCTTAATCTACATAACATTAAGTGATACATCAATTCAAATAACACAGAATTGAAAAAGTGGTAAAGCACTTCATAGATGACTTAAAATGTGTTAAACAATGTTCAATATCATTTGCAATTGCAGTAATAGAAAAATTTAAATATAACTGTTCAGCTACCAAACTGTTAAAGTCTGAGCAATTTTGAGAACCTAGAGTATTACTGAAGAAGTGGGAACACAATCTCATAAAAAACTGATGAGCGAATAAATTGATGAGACCTTTTTTTAAGAGAGACAGGGACAGTGAGAGAGAGAAAGAGAAAAACATTTTTTATTTAGTTTTTCTTGTGACTTTTGTTGCTCTCACACTTAGTTGTGTAAGTAGCATTGGGGTTCGAGCCCAGGACCTTGAGCATGTCAGGCAAGCTCTCTAAAAGCTGAGCTACCGCTCCAGCCCCTTGATGAGACTTGTTTGAACGACAATTCAGATGAAACCATGATGCTGAAAATGTGATTTGCATTATGACTTGGCTGTTCCGCTTGAATGTGCCCAGCCTACAAGTTCATTCACATAGTTGCTTTAGAGGCACAGACAAGGAAGGCTTATATCAGCAGCAAACACAAAACAAACTAAATATAATAAGTGTTGGACTATTCGCATGGGAGTGTACGACATGGAATTAAAAAGTCTGAGGTCAATTTTACATATACAAATATCAAATGTTTACCAAAATGCATTGTTCAAAGAAAGGCACATTGTATATAATATAAACTCCACTTAAAAAAAGAAAAGAAAGAAAGAAGGGACAGTGAAAGAGAGAGAAAGAGAAGCAATTTTCATTCAGTTTTTCATGTGATCTTCATTCTTCAGACACTTCGTTGTGGATGTGGTGCTGGGGTTTGAACCCACATACTTGCGCATGCCAGGCAAGTGGTGCAAACGCCGAGCCACTGGTCCAGCCCCAATCTCAACTTATCTTTATTTATTTATTTATTTTGAAGAGAGCGGGACAGTGAGAGAATGAAAAAGAAACAATTTTATTTAGTTTTTCATGTGTCTTTCATTGCTCTGACGCTTAGTTGTGTGTGTGGTGCTGGGATTCAAACCCACGTCCTGAGCCACTTAATGTTTTGAAATAATTATATACACTGGTATTTTTAGGAAGGATACACAAGAAACTACTGATGGGTGTTTTCTTTCTTTCTTTTTTTCTTTTTTTTTGTACTGAGAGTTGAACAGCTTTGTGCATACTAAACACATACTACTATTCAGCTATACCTTCAGCCCCCTGTTTTTGGTTTTTCTGTGGAAAAGAATATGCTCAGATAAAAGATAGAAACTGATCTTGTTAGATATTATTTGAGTTTATTTCATTGAATATTATAAAAATAGCTACCTAACTTGAGTTTGTTTTTTTTTTAAGAGAGAAGGACAGAGAGAGAGACAGAGAAAATCACTTTTTATTGAGTTTTTTCACATGGTTTTTGTTGCTCTAACACTTAGTTGTGTACGTGGGTGCTGGGGTTTGAACCTGTGTACTCATGCATGCCAGGCAAGCACCGTAACTACTGAGCCACCGCTCCAGCCCCATAACATGAGTTCTTAAAGTCAAATGAAATATGCAGAGTTCCTTGTTGCAACAGAGTTCAGTCTTCTGTCTTCTTCCACGTGTTAATGGAATGAGCTGTTTCAAGAAATGTCTTTTTTAAGCTGAAAATATCTAGTTTTCTCATCTGTATACTCCCATTAGTAGTCTCTGGGTGTATGAAATGTCAACATCCTAGTAAAAGAAAGAATCAAAGATTGAATCTATTTCTTCTAATTCCAAGAAGGACAGAATTTTCTATTAAAATATAAAATGGATTGCTAGTAGGAGCAACATAAGCATAGGGGACAACAATTACTAGAATATTTGGCATCACCAAAGCTAATCTTGGGCATTGTATGGCTTGATTCAGGTATAAAAGAAAGAAGAAATTATATTATTATTATTATTATTTTGTTATTATTATTACTTTTGGTTCTGGATTTGAACCCAGGGCCTTGTGCATACTAGGCAAGTGCTCTACCACTGAGGCATAATATCCAGCACAGAAGAAAATTATTTTAACAAATTTATATATTTAGGTATAGAATCAAAACTAACAAGTTATGACAAAATTTAAACATATAAAAATTAATAAAAAACATAAGCAATCTACCCATACTTATCAGTCAGCTGCTATATAACTGGTTAATCTTGTCTCACCTATTCCCTTATCTATTCCCCTTCTTCCCACATTGTTTTGATACAAATTTTAGCTGTAACATAGTTACATCAGTAAGCAAGTCAGTACATCTCTGTAAAAGGTGAGGAATCAAACACATTGCACACTTTAAAACATTTAAAGGAAAATAATCAATGTTTGGAAATTTTTTAGATACTCTCTAGAAATTAGTTAAGAGACAAGGAAGAGTAGAATTCACTCTCTTCTGAATGAAAAACAAATCAGGGACTCAAACAGTGACTTTAGCGGTTGAAGCGCTTGCCAGGCATGTGCAGGGACCAGGGTTCAAACCCCAGCACCACAAGCACCACGAAGTGTTGGAGAAAAAAAGGCCAGATGAAAAAACAAATAAAATTGATTCTCCCTCCCTCCCTCCCTCTCTCTCTCTCCGCACTCTTAAAAAAAATCTTAAAGAAACAAAACTGAAATCAGTCCAAACAAATCATTAAGGATGAAGTTACCCATCTATAGAAGTAAGAACTATTGAGAGATGTTTGGTAAGAACTTAACCAGAAGATTTAGAAATCTCTATGTCCAATTAACATGCTTTTAGTGAAGGAGAGTTGTAGGTGCTGAGGGCCAGGAGAGCAGTTTCCATACATTGCAGGCATTTATGTCAGCCCCTGCAAGAACTTTGGTTATTACTTTGGTAAGATTGGAAGATCTAAAGGGCTTAAAGCAGAATAAGAGTGTGATGTCACTTTTGTTTTAACTCAAAACTTTTTTTTTTTTTTTGCAGTTCTGGAGATTGAACCCAGGACCTCACACATGCTAGGCAAGAGCTCTGTCACTGACCCACTCCTCCATCACTCTGATTTGAAAAGTATTTCTCTAGCTATTGCTATTTTGAAAATCAATATTTTCAAAATGCTATTTTGAAAATAAATCCCTGGGATGCAGATACAACCTTGTGTAGTGAAGATTTAAGAAACTATTACAGATATCCAAGTAGTAGATGATGGGGCTAAAAGGGATAGTGGTGAAAAAAGAGTGGAGTTTTAAGAAATGATGAGGTGCTAGATTTAAAAAAAAATAGTATCTCTGAGGCTTTGAAGAAAAGATTTGAGAGAAGACAAGAGAAGGTTCACTCTGAGGTTTTTAGCTTGAGCAACTGGAGGCATGAGGACACAGGTAGGAGGGAGAGGTTTTAGTGAGAAGTCAGAAATTTGATTTTTTGAGATCTAAATCATGAGATGTCTCCTAAACACGCAAGCAGTGAAGATGAGTAGGTCGTTGGACACAAGGCTGGAGTTCAGCGGAGTGCTTGAAAAGGCAGCTGAAACGCATGAGTCTATAAACAGCATGGAAAGCCAAGAGAATACTTTAGATCTGTTGGAAAGTGAGTGCAGACAAAATGCAAAGAGAATCTGGGCCTGAGCCTTGGTTAAGAATCCAACAATATCACATCAGCAAGCCCAGACATCTGGGAATTCCTCAGATTTTAAAATTTGATCTGGAGGGACTGGGATATATAGGTTTAGGGGGGAGCATGTGAGAGGCCTTGAGTTGGATCATGCTCAAAAATAATAACATTCAGATCCTTGAACCATTTTGATTTAATTTTTTTGTAGGGTGAAAGGTAAGGATCCAATTTCAATTGTCTATATATGGCTGTCCAATTTGTCCAACACCATTTGTTGAACAGGCTATCCATCTTCCACACTATGCTTTTGCCCCCTTTATCAAATATCAGATAGTTAAAGGTATGAGGGTTCGTCTCAGAATCCTCTATTCTATTCCATTGGTCTTCCATTCTGTTTTGGTACCAATACCATGCTGTTTTTGACACTATAGCCTTGTAGTATAATTTCAGGTCAGGAATTGAGATGCCTCCTGCCTCCTCCTTCTTGCTGAATAATATTTTGGCTATTCTGGGTATTGCTTTTTCTATATTCCTGAAGAATGACATTGGTATCTTGATAGCGATTGCATTAAATCTGTATAGGGCTTTGGGTAAAATGGCCAATTTGATGATATTAACTCTACCTAACCATGAACATGGAATGTTTTTCCATCTACTCAGATCTTCTATAATTTTTTTTTAAAGTTCAAAAATTTTCATTGTATAGGTCCTTGACATCCTTTGTGAGATTTATGCCCAGGTATTTTAATTTTTTGGAGAAGATGGTGAAAGGGACAGATTTCAGCGTCCTTGTTGTTGGAGTATAGGAAAACTAATGATTTATTGGTGTTGATGTTATAACCAGCCACTTTACTGAAGTCATTTATAAGCTCCAGAAGTCTTCTGGTTGAGCTTATAGGGTCTTCTAGGTAGAGGATCATAAATAGAGACAACTTGACTTCTTCTTTTCCTATTCCTATTCGAATTCCTTTGATTTCCTTCTCTTGTCTGATGGCTCTGGCAAGAGTTTCAAAGACTATATTGAACAAGAGTGGGGATAGCAGACAGCCTTGTCTCGTTCCTGAATTAAGAGGAAATGCTTTCAGTCTTTCTCCATTGAGCATAATGTTTGCTATGGGTCTGTCTTAAATGGATCTTACATAGTTAAAATATCTTCCCTTGATCCCTATCCTCTCCAGGCTTTTAAGCATAAAAGGATGTTGATTTTTATCAAAGGCCTTTTCTGCATCAATTGAGATGATTATATGATTTTTATTTTTAATTCTATTTAAGTGGTGAATTACATTTATTGATTCGCAAATGTTGAACCAGCCCTGTTTTCCAGGAATGAAGCCCACTTGATCATGATGTATTATCTTTTTAATGCACTTTTGGATCCGATTAGCTAGAATTTTATTAAGGATTTTGGCATCTATGTTCATCAGCAAAAGTGGTCTATAGTTTTCTTTTCTTGATGAGTCTTTGTTAGATTTTGGTTTGAGAGTTATATTTGTTTCATAAAAAGTGTTTGGTAGTGCTCTGACCCTTTCAATTTCATCAAAAAGCTTGTGGAGGATTGGTGTTAATTCTTCTGTAAACATTTGGTAGAATTTTGCTGTGAATCCATCAGGTCCAGGACTTTTATTTTTTGGAAGGCCTCTGATTGCTGCTTCTATTTCAGAACCTGAGATAGGTTGGTTTAGATTTTCAATGTCTTCCGGTGTTAATCTGGGGGTGATGTATGTGGCTAAGTATCTGTTCATATCTTCCTTTCCAATTTTATTTAGTTTTTTTTTTTTTAAAGAAACAGAGAGGGACAGTGATAGAGAAAGGCAGAAGAAATTTTATTTAGTTTTTCATGGACTTTCATTGCTCGGACACTTCATTGTGTAAGTGGTGCTGGGGTTTGAACCCACGTACTCACACTTGCAAGGCAAGCACCATAACTGCTGAGCCACTGCTCCAGCCCCCAGGATGTTTCTTTTTTGGAAGGTCTTTGATTGCTGCTTTGATTTCAGAACCTGAGATAGGTTGGTTTAGATTTTCATTGTCTTCTGGTGTTAATCTGGGGGTGTCTTATGTGGCTAAGTATCTGTCCATATCTTCCAGATTATCAAAGTTGGCAGAGTATACATTTTCAAAATAAGATCTGATAATCTCCTGGATTTTGGTTGAGTCTGTGTTGACATCTCCATTTTCATCTTTGATTTTATTGGTTTGCTTCATTTCAATCTTCTTTTTGGTGAGGTTGGCAAGGGGTCTGTTGATCTTATTTATTTTTTCAAAGAACCAACTCTTTGTTTTATTGATACTTTGTATTGTTTTTTTGTTCTCAATTTCATTGATTTCAGCTTTTAATAAAAATTTAAAAAATAAATTAGGCTGCATATGTTAAACAAAAAATAAACAATAATATGCTGAGGACATATCTGGGGCAGAGTTGGGGGATGAGCAGTGTCCCTAGGTTAAAATACCTTGTGTTTTGAAACTTGATCTGTTTTGAGATATGTAATTAAATCCTGTATGTTTGTTTCTCAAAAACAAAACAAAACAAAACAAAACAAAACAATAATAACAGTCATCTGTAGAATTTAACACTGAAATAGATATTCTGAGCCACAAAGTTGCTTAGAAGATCATCAAGCATTGAGGACTGATTGGGAGGAGAAAGAACAATATTTTATAAAGCTGACATAGTATTGATGAGACTATATCCTTGGTACTAAATTAGTCAACTCATTGGAACAAGTAGACTTTTGTAAATAATTAGATTTGAGTTCTTTTCTTATTCTTCTTATTTATTTATTTATTTATTTATTTATTTATTTATTGGCATCAGGGATTGAACCCAGGGGTGCTTAACCGCTGATCTTCACCCCTAGCTCTTTTTTATTTTTAATTTTGAGACAGGGTCACCCTAAATTGCTCAGGGCCTCACTAAGTTGTTGAGGCTGGCTTTCAACTCAGCCTCCTGAGACATTGGGATTACAGGTGTGCACCACCATACCTGGCCCAATACATGCCACAATGTTTATATGCCAACACATTGCAAATTCATCTTGTATTTAAAGACTACTCTCATTTATAAAATCTTAACAAGATAAGCAAAACTTCACATGCTTTTTCAAAGTTATCATGTTAAGTACATGCACCACTGTGCCTGGCATTTATTATTCTTAAAGTGACGGCTGACATTGAATAGCTATTTTGGCATCACGTGTAACTTAAAACACATTTGTCCCATTAAGAAGTAAGAAGCTTTTTTATTATGGGTGTCATGTGTTCTGTTAGTACCAATGACTTCCATTCTCAATTTCTACTGTTTGATCTTGATCTATTCACCTGCCTCTGTTTCGTCATAGAAAGAGAAAATAATCCCTCTTCTCCCTGAATCATAGTGTTATTGTGCCATTGAAGTGAGATAATAGCCCTCTATAGAGAGGAAACATTTATGGAAATGACAGTACTAACAGGATGTCCTTGACACCGATTCTTAGCTTAGAAGACTCAAGAGTATCTCTTGTGAAGATAATATTCTTTCCAACATTGTGTGAAACAGCCAGTGTCTATCTTGAAGATATTTATAATTAGTTACACATTTTGACCCATAAAAATATCAACTCCACATGGTTCAGAGTTTTTGATAGTAAGCAGAAGATACTTGACATTCGTCAACTACATTTTTCCACTATATTCCCAATACAGCTAATAAGCATATTTCCACTAGGCTTTAAACATGAAGTTTCCATGTGGTTGACTTTTTAAAAATTTTTTCTGAATCCAGAGACAACTGTACCCCTACTCTCATAGTTCCATAAAATTTCATTTCAGAATTCAAGATTTATCACATGAATATGGAAAGTGAAAGAAAAAAATAGTGAAAAAGCCACAGCTGCAGAATAAAGGTATTTCTCTCTTATTTGCTCATCATCTTCCTTCAGTCCTTATTCTTAAAAAGAAGAAAAAAGAGACAAATAAGCAAATTTAGTTTTATGCTGTTTCAGATGTGTTAGTCAGCTTCCCCTGCTGTGACAAAGTACTTGAGAAAAGCAACTTAAAGGAGGAATTGCTTATTTTGGCTTATGATTTCAGAAGTTTGAGTTCATAGTTGGCTATAGTTTTTATTTTGAGGTCAACAGTATGGCAGAACATTATTATTTTTTTTTTTTTAAAGAGAGAGAGAGGGCGTGTGAGAGAGAAAGAGAATCAACTTTATTTAGTTTTTCATCCGGTTTTTGTTCCTCCACAATTAGTTGTGTACGTGATGCTGCGGTTTAAACTAGGATCCTCATGTATGTCAGGCAAACATGATATCACTGAGCCACCACACCAGTCCCAAGACAGAATATTATAACAGAGAGCACGGATTAGATAGAGTCTTCATGATCCAGTCACCTTCCCAAAGGCCACAGCCCTGAACACTCCTTTCTTAATTAATGAGCCTTTGATGGACATTCCAGACCCAAACTACATTACACTCTAACAGCAGAAAGTTGGAAGGGATAGTTTATGTTTCAATGAGAAGCTAGGTTATACTGTAGCAACAAACAAGTCCAAAATCCATTTTTGTGTATTGTAGTGCTAGGATTCAAACCCAGAACCCTGCAAGGCCAGTTCTCTACTGCTGAGGTATATACCTAATCCATGAGTTCAAAATCTCAGTGAGTCAACCAACTAAATATATGTGTATTTCCACATTTTCTAAAGTTTTTCTGCAGCTGGGATTTACTCATGTTATTAAGGCTGATCTCTTGATAAGAGATTCTATGGTCATCAAGTTAGTGGCAGGAGGCATTGGGAGTCACACTATCATTTCAATTTTTTTTTTCATGGAAATGACAGTGTTTCTTTTTTTTTTTTAAAGAGAGAAGGACAGTGAGAGAGAGAGAGAGAGAGAGAGACAGAGAGACAGAGACAGAGATAGAGAGAATCAATTTTTATTGAGTTTTTCACACTTAGTTGTATACGTGGGTTGCTGGGGCTTGAACCTGTGTACTTGCACATGCCAGGCAAGCACTGTAATCACTGAGCCACTGCTCCAGCCCGAAATGACAGTATTTCTGTATATATTTCTTGGGTTCAACCAGTCACTTGTCCATTCCCAACTTTCCATGTACCTGGAAAAAGTATCACAAGAATAGTTATGGATTGGCTGGAGTGGTGTCTCAGAGGTTTGAGTGATTGCCTCGCATGTGTGAAGACGCAGGTTCAAACCCCAGCACCACATACACAGCTAAGTGTTGGAGAAATAAAGGCCAGATAGAAAAATAAAAATAAAAACTTTTATTCTCTCTCTCTCTCTCTCTCTCACACTCTCTCTCTTAAAAATAAAAGAAAGAAGGAAAGAAAAAGAGGGCTGGAGCAGTGGTTCAGCAGTTATGGCCCTTGCCTGGAATGCGCAAGGACCTGAGTTCAAACCCCATCACCATGTATACAATGAAGTGTAGGAGCAATGAAAGCCACATGAAAAACTAAATAAAATTGATTCTCTCTCTTTCTCTCTCTCACTGTCCCTCTCTCTTAAAAAAAATAGTTGTGGATACTCTTAATGAAAGATTGATGAAAATGTGGAAAATAATAAAATCTCTTACCTATTAGAATATCAGGAGAATGTACATCACTGTTAAGCATAGAATAAGATCTATTATAAGAATTAAAATTGGAAAAAATATTTAATTTATGTGATAAATATTTATAGAGAACAATTATACAGTGTTACAGTTTGGATCTAGAACATCCCCCAAAGGCTAATGAGTTGAAAGCTTAGTCCCAGCTGGTAGTGCTATTAGGAGCTGGCTGAATCCAGGAGGTGGGGTCTAGTTGGAGCAAGTAGATTCCTGGGTGCCTGTCCCTGAAGGTATATATTCTTCCCCAGCACCCCATCCCCAGCTTTCCTGAGCATCGTGAGATAGACAATTCTTCACCACGTGTTACCACCATGAACTTCTGCCTCACCAAAGGCCCAAAGCAATAGGGCCAAGTGACCCTGAAATGGAAACCTCTGAAACTGTGCGCGAAAATAAACCTTTCCTCTTTAACTCACTTTTCTCCTCTATATTGTCATGGTTACAGAAAGCTAACTAACATATTCAGAGACTGTGATCGGCTAATATATTCTCTGGGAGATTTCTTTCCTTCCTTCCTTCCTTCTCCTTCGTCTTCTCTATCCTTCTTCTCCCTTTTCTCTTTTTACTTTAATTGGCGCATTATAGTTGTACATAATAGTTGAGTTCATTTTGCTATCATCATAGATGAATAGAATTTAAAATCTAAAATATGAGCCAGGTGCGGTGGCACACACCTGTAAGCCCAGAGGCTTAGAAGTTTGAGGCAGGGTGATCACAAGTTCAAAACCAGCCTTGGCAACTGAGCCAGGGCCTGAACAACCTAGTGAGATCCTGTCTCAAAATAAAATATAAAAAGGGTTGGGGATGTGGTTCAGTGGCTAAGCACTCCTGGGCTCAATCCCTGGTACCATAATTAAAAAAAAAGATAACATGTAATTTATTCCATTTCAGTCCCTGGTGCTCCTGCTTTCACTCCCTTCTTCTTTGACCTATTCCCCTTCTCCCCGTCTTCAACTCCACTGGTCTACTTCCACTCATTTATTCATACACACACACACACACACACACACACACACACACACATATGTATACATACTTTTTTTTTTTTTAAAGAGAAAGGGACAGTAAGAGGAAGAGAGAAAGAGAAAATCAATTTTATTTAGTTTTTCATGTGGCTTTTGTTGCTCTGACACTTGGTTGTGTATGTGATGCTGAGGTTTGAACCCGAGTCCTTGCGAATGCCAGGCAAGCGCTGTAACTGCTGAGCCACCGGTCCAGCCCCTCATTTATATATACATACACAGAAAGGTAGAATTCACGTAGTAGATTTATACATATACGTAGCACAATTTTGACAAATTCATTCTGTATTTCCTCCCCTTTCCTGCCATTCCTCCCTCCTCCTCAACATCCTTCTTCTACTCCACTGATCTTTCCTTTCTTTGTTATATTCAACTCCTGCCCTTCCCCCTTACGTTGGTCTAGCTTCTGCATATGATAGAGAATATTCAACTTTGATTTTCTGAGTCTGATTTATTTCACTTAGCATGATCTCCAGTTTCATCCATTGACTTGTAAATGTCATAATTTCATTCTCTCTTTTCTCTTTCTTCCTCTTCTTTCACCTCCTCCTCCTTCTGCTCCTCCTCCTCTTCTCATTTTCCTTTTCTCTCTCTCTCTCTCTTTGGTACCAGGTATTGAACCCAGGGACACTTAATCATTGAGCTACTTCCCCAGCCCTTTTTTTTTTTTTTCGAGACAGGGTCTCACTAAATTGCTCTAGGGCCTGGCTAAGTTGCTGAGACTGGCTTTGAACTTGCTTTTGGTTTTGTTTTGTTTTGTTTTTAGTAAGGAGTGGCTTTGAACTTGTGATCCTCCTGCCTCAGCCTTGTGAGCAACTGGGATTACAGGCGAGTGCCACCCCACCTGGCTCATTCTTCTTCATGGATGAGGAATACTTCATCATGTATGTTATGATTTAGATACGTGCTGTACCCCTAATGCGCAAGTGTGAGACAGTGCAAGAAGGATTTGAAGTGAAACCGTGAGGTTATGAGAGCTCTAATCCAATCGATGCGTTAATCCACTGATAAGGATTCACTGGTGGGTTGTGACAGGAGGAAGTGGGTCCCTGGGGTGCCTTTGGGGTATACATTTTGTCCTTGTTGCTTCCTGGTCAATGTACACAGCTGCTTTCTTCCACCACACAGTTTTGCCATGATGTTCTGCCTCGCCTCAAGCCCCAGAGAATGGAGTCAGCCATCTATGCACTGAGACCTCTGAAACCATGAGCCACCAAATAAGCTTTTTCTCCTCTAATTGTTCCTGTCAGTTCTGTCAGTAGCAGCAATTTTGTTTTTTTTATAGAAAAATTTATTTTTTGAACAACCATACAAGTTCTTCTCAAAATAATATAAAATGTATATAGATTCTGGAGATTAGATTTACACCCAGGAGTGCCCCCCCCCAATTACCCACCCTTATCCCTCCCTTCCCCTTCCCACAATATCTCTAAAAAAGTATTACATTGTATTACAACACACCTTATCTGGATTTAACACATGATAATAGACCTCCTTTCTCACTGGCCAGGGTCTAGTTCCAGCCTCCACAGATGAGTGGAGACATTTGACTCTTGGTTCTCTGGATTAAGCTGATTTTACTCAGCATAATTTCTTCCATAGCCATCCATTTACCTTCAAAGGCTGCAATATCATTGTTTCTAATTGCTGTGGATCCATTCATCCAGTGAGGGACATCTGGGTTTTTTCCATGATTTAGCTATTGTAAATTGAGCTGCTATGAACATAGGTATTGCTGTGTCACTATAATGCGTAGATTCTAAATCCCCTGGAAAAATACCCAGGAAAGGAATAGCAGGGTCGTATGGTGGGCTCATCCCTAGTTTTTTGAGGATTCTCCACACTGCTTTCCAGAGGGATTGTACCACTGTGCTAGTGTGCCTATCCCTCCACAACCCCTCCAGCATCTATTATAATTTATTTTCTTTGCCAATCTGACTGGCATGAGGTTATATTTTAAAGTAGTTTTCATTTGCATTTCTCTGATTACTAGTGATTTGAAGCACTTTCTCATGTATTCATTGGCTTGATCAATGTCCTCTTTTGAGAAGTTTTTATTTAGCTCTTTGGCCCATTTATTGATTGGATTGTGTGTATTTTTGTAGTTGAGACTTTTGAGGATTTTGTAGATTCTGTATATCAGGCCCCTGTCAGAGGAATCGCAGCCCATGATTCTCTCCAATTCTTCAGGAAACCTATTGACTCGTTTTATTATTTCCTTGGCAGTGCAAAAGATTTTTAGCTTTATGGCATCCTATTCACTGATTTTTGACTTTACTTCCTTCACTTTAGGAGACATGTTGAGAAAGTCTTTGCCTACTCCCAAATGCTGAAGCGTTGGACCTAATTTGTCTTCCATCATTTGCAAGGTAGCTGGTTTAATTCCTAGCTCTTTGATCCATTTTGATTTGATTCTTATGCAAGGTGAAAGATATGGGTCTAATTTCAACTTTCTGCAAGTGGCTGTCCAGTTTGTCCAGCACCATTTGTTGAAGAGGCTGTTTCTCCTCCATGTAATATTTTGTCCCCCTCTGTCAAAAATCAGATGTTTGAAGATTTGGGGGTTTGTTTCAGGGTCTTCTATTCTATTCCATTGGTCTTCTTTCCTATCTTTATACCAGTACCATGCTGTCTTTGTTACTACTGCTCTACAGTATAGTTTTAAATTTTAAAAAGTTGACTAAAATAATGCAAATATGCCATATTTTGTTAATCCATTAATCTTTTGACCAGAACCTGAGCTGTTTCTATACCGTGCTTATTGTGAGTGTACTGCTATAAGCATTGATGTGGCTGTATCACTATAATATGCTGATTTTCTTTTGGATAAATACCAGGCAAGTGGGATGGTTAGAGCATACATATAGTGCTTCCATTCTGTTTTATTATTATTATTATTATTATTATTATTATTATTATTATTGTTATTCATTAAAGATGGTCTTACAGTTAGGAGGGAATCATTATCAAACAATCAAGAACAAATGTATAATGACACAGCAAGCCAAGGGTGAAGCCATTCCATGGTTTCCCCCCTTGGGTTCACCATGGTTCCATATTTTCCCCTACTTAACCCCCATGTTAATTGGACTGCTCATGGAAATCGAAGGTTCCCCACTGGGTTGATACCCCCATACTCCCTCCCTCCAGTCTCCTTGATATCCTTCCTGTTCCCTCCCCCACTGCTTTCTCCCCCTACTACACCCCCCAGCATCCTAGGCAAGTTTCTCCCTGTTGGTGTAAAAGTTCATACATGTTGAGGTTATTATTAGCTTAGCCATTTATCATTCTGTTTCCACTTGTATTCTAGCTTCCACAAATGAGAGAAAACATTCAACCCTTGAGTCTCTGAGATTGGGATACTTTACTTAGCATATTTTTTTTCCATCTCCATCCATTTGGCTGCAAAAGCCATAATATCATTTTCTCTAACAGCTGAGTAGTATTCCATTGTATATATGTACCAAAGTTTTTGAATCCACTGGTTGAATGAGGGGCATCTGGGTTGGTTTCATAATTTAGCTATAGTGAATTGAGTTACTATAAAGATTGATGAAGCCATATCTCTATAATATGCTGATTCTAACTCTTTTGGGAAAATACCAGGAGTGGGATAGCTGGGTTATAAGGTGGTTCCAGCTCTGATTTTTTTTGAGGAGTCTCCACACTGCTTTCCAGAGTGGCTGAACCAGTTTGCAGTCCCACAGCAATGTGACACTGTTCCTCTTTTCCCACAGCCCCTCCAGCATCTGTCATTGTTCTTATTCTTCATTTTTGCCACTCTGACAGGAGTGAGGTGGATCTCAGTGAAGTTTTGATTTGCATTTCTGATTGCTAGTGATGTAGAGCATTTTCTCATATGATTATGGACTTTTTGGAGTTCCTCCATTGAGAAATTTCTCTTTAGTTTCGTAGCCCATTTATTGACTGGATTATCTGTGATTTTGGTGTTTAGTTTTTTTGAGTTCTTTGTATATTCTGGATATTAGCCCTCTGTCCCAGGTGTAACAGGCAAAGATTTTCTCCCATTCTATAGGTTCTCTCCTGACACTCTTGAGTAAATCTTTAGCTGTGCAAAAGTTTTTTGGTTTAATTGTGTCCCATTCATTTATTCTTGACTTTAAAGCTTGCACCATGGGAGTCCTGTTAAGGAAGGTGGTGCTGACCCCTATGTCATGTAATGTTGATCCTACTTCTTTTAAAAGCAATTGTAAAGTTGCTAGTTTAATATCCAGATCGTTGAACCATATTGATTTAGTTTTTGTGCAGAGTGAGAGGTAAGGATCCAATTTCAGTTATCTACATATGGCTGTCCAGTTTGTCCAACACCATTTGTTGAATAGGCTATCCTTCTTCCACTCTATGCTTTTTAATAAATACCAGGCAAGTGAGATAGTTAGAGTGTATGGTGCTTCCATTCTGTTTTTGTTTCTTTGTTTGTATGTTTGTCTTTTTTAGGAGAGAGAGGGACAGTGAGAGAAAGAAAAAAGGAGAATCAATTTTATTTAGTTTTTTATTTGGCTTTTGTTTCTCTGACACTTCCGTTGTGTACATGGTGCTGGGGTTCTAACACATATCCTCACGCATGCCAGGCAGGTGTCGTGAACGCTGAGGCACTGCTCCAGCCCTCTATTCTGTTTTTTTTTTTTTGTTTGTTTGTTTGTTTTTGTTTTTTTTGAGGAATCTCCATAGTGCTTTCCAGAGTGGTTCCACCAATGTACAAGTGTATCCTTTTCCTCACATCCTCACCAGTCTTTAATATTATTTGTATTCTTGATAGTTGTCATTCTGATTGGAGTGAATAAAATCTCAGGATAGTTTTGATCTGCATTTCCCTGATTTCTAGGGACATTGAACATTTTCTTATATTTGTTGACCATTTGTGTTTCCTCTTTTGAGAAATGTCTGTTTAGTTCTTTTGCCCATTTATTGATCCGGTAATTTATTCGTCTGGTTTTTTTTTTTTTTTTTGGTGTTAAACTTTTTGAGTTCTTTATATATTTTAGATATTAATCCTCTGTCAGAGGAGTAACTGGCAAAGATTTTCTCCCATTCCATAGGCTCTCACCAAACCCTGTTAATTATTGCTTTTGCTGTGCAGAAGCTTTTTAATTTTATGCCATCCCACTTATTTATTTTTGATTTTATTTCTTGTGCTTCTGGGGTCTTGTTAAGGAAGTTGATGTCTGTGCTGATCCTATGTTTTCTTCTAGCAGTTGTAAGGATTCCGGTCTGATTCCTAGGTTTTTAGGTCCATTTTGATTTGACTTTTGGGTAAAGAGAGAGAAAGGGATCTAGTTTCATTTTTCTACAAATGGATATCCAGTTTTCAAAAAAGTTTTATTTGTTTAGTTTCGTGTGTGTGTGTGTGTGTGTGTGTGTGTGATATTGAACCCAGGAGGTTACACATGCTAGGCAAGTGTTCTACCACTCAACTACATCTCTGGTCCCTCTGAAAGATTTTTGTGAAATCCTTTTATTTTATTTATGCCATTCTTGCCATTCTGAGACAGAAGGAAAGGGACTGATGCTCCTCCATAATTTTTTTCTTTTTCTTTTTGGTATGGGGGATTCAACCCAAGGACACTCTATTACTGAGCTATGTTAGTATCACTTTTTATTTTTTTATTTTGAGACAAGTCCCGATTGGCCTGGACCTTGTGATCTACCTGCCTTAGCCTTTCAGGTAGCTGGGATTGCAGACCTGTATTACAGTGCCCCACCTAAGAGGATTTTCATTTTTATTTTTTGTCTTTGCTAGCCATGGTGTCCCCCCAAATATTGTGACTTGTCACAGGCACATCGGATGCCATCTGCCTGTTTGGAGACGTTTGTTTTGGCTTTTGCAAACTTCAGTCACAGCTAAATCCCAGGAGCTCCACAGCCTCTTTGGATGGCTCCAGACCTCTGCAGCCACTTTAGCTGCCCCAATCCAATCCATGAGAAGACATTCCTATGACTAAGCGGACAGTCTGGTTACCTAGAAGGACACTGCACACGTGTGACCCTCACTTTTTGTCTAATTAAGCACGCTTCCCCATACATTTATCAGAATGGTCCATTTACTATCTCCCCTTATGCTGCAGCATAAATCCTAATAAAACTTCTTTCGGGTGGTTATATTTTGTCTACTTGCGATTTTTGTCCTGAGTAGGGCGGGCTTAGCTGGTTGTACTAAGAGCTGACAAGACTAATAATTGTTGGCACTGAAAGTGATCAGAAGCTAGGGCTAATAATGCCAAGGCCAGCTAGCAGCCAGAGAATGATGGGGAGGAAGGTAGAGCAATGGGGAGCTGTGAACTGCTAACTCCAGCTGCTGGAGCAGTTCCAGAGAGCTGCTGATATCTAATGCCCTGGCTGATAGGAAAATGAGAGGGAGAGATACTAACACTAGGAGCTGAGAGCTGCTGGACCTCAAAGCTCAGAACTGTGAACACTCAGGGACATGCAGTTTGCTTATTTATGTCTGCATTGACCAAAACCCTCTGTCAATTGGTAGCAATTCTAAATCATGATAACTCTAGGCCATTTTCAGTTTTCAAAAAATCATTGACTTACTTCCTGTGATGAAAACTAGGGCTTAACAGAGAAACATCAATTTTATTTCTCTGAAAACAGACTCAAAATCAGAATGCATCCACACAGTTACTTCCCCACAGACAAACACCATTTAGATGACACGTTAAATCTTACTGCCAAAGAATATTGATGATTTATATAAAATGTATACGAAATAATGGTCATTGCCATTGTCAACAATCTACTTTTGCTTTCAAAACACAACTCCATCAGATATTTCACAGAGTACACAGAGAGCACAAATGTCAACTCTTGTGTGTTAACGCGTATATAATTGAAAAACTTTGTTAAAGAGGTAATTAAAATAAAAACTGCTCATTATCAGATAGTATGATGAAGTCAGGTTCACCTTACCCAAAGAAAGTATCTCTGGAGACAATCTATAATTGGGCAATGAGATTCATTCGTATAGATGATACCAACTTTGATAAAGTTAAAAAAAAAAGCAAGTTTTTCTCAATGCATTTATTTTGTACTAAATTATCTCAATAATTGTCTTAACTCTCTATTTCATGAAAAGAGCTCTTTTTAAAAGCAAAGTTGTGGTTCGGCAAGTGGTCAGTCATTTGGACAATAAAGTAGACAATTCAAGCCATTCGCAGTACATGGGAGAGCTGGAAGTCTGTAGGCCTGGCTGGGATGATGCCAAGGAAGGACTGCAAACCTTTAAGGACCTGCAATTAGTAAGTTAGATTGCTTCATCCTGACCTTTTTCTTCTGCATTTTACTTCCAGTAAGAGTTTTTCCTTCCAGGTGCTATTCACCTGGTGCACGTGAGACATAGTGTGAGTACAAGATGATCATGTCCTAGGGCAGCATTTTGTTTTTCTAAATCACATGAAATGTGAAAGAGGATTCGTAAGTATTATGAACAATGATTTGTAAAAATAAATAAGAAAATAATAATTTTACTAGATGCAAAATCAAAGATAAATATAACCAGATGTAGAAAACCAGTAAGTATCTGAGGGTAATAGAATTTCGGTAAATTGCGGGGCGGGGATGGGGCAGAAACATATTCTCAAGAAGTAAGCATTGTATTTGGAATTTTTTCCCCCAAATCTGAAGAAGTACAGTATTCATTCTTAGAAATTAATAAAAATGAATCATGCAATTCAAAGTAAATATAGTTTAAAAATTATCTTTACTGATTTAAAAGTTGCTTTTACAGAAGGGAAATACTCTTCTTAGTAATTATTTCCAAATGAAAATTTCATTATCTTGACTGGAAAGGAAAACTGGAAATGCACAAAATTTTGAAATCTCAATTTTTCTTTTCCAATTTGCTAAGAAGGATTAAATTTTCTAAAAATTCATTTGGAGCTACTACCTAATTTAAAAATTAACTTAGATCTTTCTTTCATGCAAAGCTCTGAAAAGGCAGTAGGATTAAGAAAATCAGGTCAAATATAGAACAAGCTGGTTGTGGTGGGCCACGTGTTTGTAATCCCAGGTGTTTGGGAGGCTGAGGCAGGAGGATTCCAAATTTGAGGCCAGCAACTGAATGAGTCCCAGTCTCAATATAAAATTAAAAGTGCTGGGGGTGTAGCTCAGAGGTAGTATACTTGCCTAGCATGTGTGAGGCCCTGAGTTTAATTGCCAGTAATTGAAAAGGCGGGAAAAGATCAAATATAGAACAAATATTGTTTTATAGATACAGACAATTTGGTAATTTCATGTTACCAAAAATGAATGGACTAAATCTGGTTTAAATCTTTCATAAGAATTGTCCTTAGAAAGCTGTACATACAGCTGCTACTAAAACTCCCTTTTTCAATTAGAGAAACTTTATTGTCCTAGAGATGGTGGCTTTTTTTTCCCTAATAATCTTTTTATTTCTTTCGTGCAATTGAAGATGCAAGTCAATATGTTCCTTTACTAAGAGCTAGTGCACTCAGATGTTTATAGAAAGCAGATGTTCTGAATTTTAAATCCAAATCGTATTGTCAAGAAACATCTTTAACTCAGTTTTTTTCTTTCTTCTCCTCCCTCCACCCTTTATTCTAGTTTTATTTACTTTATTATTCTTTTCTTCTTAGATTCCCATTCTTACGGAATATTATGATATTCCAATGCTAAACCACTTCAATCCTCTGCTGTTAATGGGAATGTTTTCCCCCAGTGGTTAAAAAGGACATCACTCTTGACGTGAGTAGTTCTAAATTTCCTCCCTCTTCTTTTACTTAGCTTTTTTTTTTCTCCTCATCATCCACATTTTTTTTGAAAGACCATTTTATGGTTTGCTTTCATAGTAACATTGCCAATATTGTAGTGCCTACTAATTATATGATATCTTACAGTTTTATAAGGCACCTGTATTTCCTTGACTTATCCATTATATTTTATTTCTTCTGAATGCATTAATCACAACTTCATGTAGACAGTGAGTCACTAATGAGGAATATATTGTCATATGCCATCTATTGTCAGAAACTTTTAATTATATACAGAACTTATTATTTTTTTTTAAGGGAGAGGGACAATGAAAGAAAGAGAAAGAGAGAATCAATGAATCAATTTTATTTAGTTTTTTTATGTGGCTTTTGTTGCTCTAACACTTTTCGTGTATGTGGTGCTAGGGTTTGAATCCTTATCCTCTGCATGCCAGGCAAGTTCATGAGCCAGCTTTCCAGTCCTGAATTTATTAATCTTGACATTTAAATCATTTCTGAAATATATTAATCCTGGAATTGAAAACTATAAAGCATTAACTGATGTTATACTTTTTCATCCCAATCTTCCTGAGACAATGGTATCGTATTTTCTTTTTCCTGCGGAGTGATCATTAGAGGCATTCATCAGATTCAGCTAGAAGAATCATGCTAGGACGTTAACTGCTTTGAAAGGCATTTATTGGGGACAGTTCTGGCTATGCATATGTGGTGGTTGCACACTGGATCTTTATTAAATGGAGTGCTGAAGTTATGAATGCACCATTGGCATGTTTTTATATCAGCAGGACCCTTCTCTTCTTAGTGCCAAAGAGTAATTCTTAGAGATGGAAAATAAACAATTATTTGAACACAAATTACTGTAGCACAACTTTCCTGGTGAGGTAAGTTAAAGTGAATTGAGAGTTATCCATTGTTAGTTTGGATTTTTTTTTTTAAGAGAGAGGGACAGTGAGAGAGAGAGAGAGAGAGAGAGGAAATCAATTTTATTTAGTTTTTCATGTGGCCCTTGTTGCTTCAACACATCATTGTGTATGTGGTGCTGGGGTTTGAACTGGCATACTTGCGCATGCCAGGCAAGCGCTGTAACTGCTGAGCCACAGCTCCAGCCCCATGGTTTGGATTTTTTTATTTTTAAAAGAGAGAAGAACAGTGAAAGAGAGAGACAGAGAGAATCAATTTTTATTGAGTTTTTCACATGGCTTTCGTTGCTCCGACATTTAGTTGTATATGTGGGTGCTGGGGTTTGAACCCATGTACTTGTGCATGCCAGGCAAGCACCGTAACCGCCGAGCCACCGCTCCAGCCCCACGGTTTGGACTTTTAAAGTCCCTTGGAAAGCTCTTGTGTTAGGCAATGCAAAAATGTTCAAAGGCAAATGAATGGATCATGAGAGTTACAACCCCATCAGTGGATTAACCCACTTGATGAATTAACATGAATGGACTACTCTGTGGTAACCAAAGGGAGGCGGGTGTGGCTGGAGGAAAGAGGTCACTGGGGTATGTGCCGTAGGGAAGTATATCTTGTCCCTGGCTCTTCTCACCCCTCTTCTTGTCTGCCATGAGTAGAAAGCATCCTTCCTCCCTTGCTTGGTCACCACGATCACTTCAGACCCAGAACAATGAAGTTAGCCAGCCATGCACTAAACCTCTGAAACCATGAGCCCAGACTAAACTCTTCCTCCTCTAAGTTGTTCTTGTCATGTGTTTTGGTCATAGCAGGGGAAAGCTTACTGACACATCCATAATAATGAGCATAGATTACGGTAATTTAGAGATCTTTTCTTTTACCGAAATTCAAGAAGGATGTTTTCATAGCTGAAATCTCATTTTAGACACTGGAGACAGTCTGCTACTATCAGAGTTAGTGTGAGATGGGATTGTCTGTGGTAATAAACTTCTTTTTAAGATAATCTTTTCTGAGCATTCCCTTTTATTTTACCTTTTAAACAATTTTCTGTGGTAGGTGAAGGGTTAAAAATTATCCCTAACGAGGCTGGAGTGGTGGCTCAGCAGTTATGGCTCTTGCCTTACAAGTGTGAGGACCCGGGTTCGAACCCCAGCACCACATGCACAACTAAGTTTTGGAGCAATGAAGACCAGATGAAAAACTAAATAAAGTTGATTCTCTCTTTCTCTCTCTCTGGCTCTCTCTCTCTCTCTCTCTGGCTGTGTCTCTCTCTCTCTCTTTTTGTTAACAAAAGAACTATCCCTAAACTTAGCATCTTGAAACACTTATTAGCTTATAATTTCTGAGGGTCAGGAATCTAAAAGCAAATTATTTGGTTGGTTCTGGCTCAGGGTCACTCTGGAGGTCACAGACAAGTTGTCCAGTAAGGCTGTAGTCTTCTCAGGACTTGATTGAGGCTGGCATGGTGGCACTCGCCTATAATCCCAGTGACTTGGGAGGCTGAGGCAGGAGGATCACAAGTTCAAAGCCAGCCTTAGCAACTTAGCCTCAGTGGTTATGCATCTATGGGTTCAATCCCTGGTACCAAAAAAAAAAAAAAAAAGACTTGATTGACCTAAAGGAGCCACTCCAAGTCTCTAAGTTCACAAACATAGTTATTGGCAGGCTTTGCTTCCTCATTATCTGTTAGTCTCTAATTGCTATATGGCTAGGTGTTCCTTCCCAATTGGGTCTTCCCATGGACTGATTCAGTGTCATCAAAAACTGGCAGACTCCAG